>PISX010011797.1:0-63644 GCA_004024625.1 Mellivora capensis
TGGGAGCCCAGCTCCACCCCTCACTACCTGGGTGCCCTTAGATGTCCTGAACTGTAACCCGGGTAATAAGGGTACTCCTCTAGAGACTGTTTGAATTAAATCTGTTCATATCCGGGGCACCTGGGTGGCTCAGTGTGTTAAGCCTCTGCCTTTGGCTCAGATCATGATCTCAGGGTCCTAGGATCGAATCCTGCTTGGGGCTTTCTGCTCAGCAGAAAGCCTGCTTCCCTTTCTCTCTCTGCCTGCCTCTCTGTCAAATAAATAAATAAAATCTTTAAAAAAAAATTTTGTTCATATCCATGTCAAGTGCTCAGAAGAGTGCCGTGCACGTGGGAACCTCCAGCCGTGTGACTCATGCCTGTTCTTTATTACAGCCTGCTGTGTGAGACCCAAAGCTTCCCTGTGTTCCTCCCGAGGTGGGACGCAAGGGAGCAGGACCCTCCAGAGAGGTAGGAGGGGGAAGCAGCAGTGAGCCTCCTGGGGTGGAATCTTCTCAAGCGTGCTCATGCTCGGACTAGGCTGAGGGAAGACTGCAGCTCAGAGTGGGGAAGCCCCAGCCCAAGGTCACACTCTTAGATGGCATTTACCACCTGACAGACTTCCTGGCACTAAGCCTTCCTTGAGAAACTCAGAGCCCAGGAAAAGATTCATACATTGCAGTATTTAAAAAAATCAGAATTAAAAATAGCCTCTATTTACAGAAATTCTCCGAGCTTCTCAGCACGTATACAGTGGGCAAATTCTCATTTAAAAATACTAAGGGCAGTGGAGAAGAGTCCATTAAAAGTGTCAAAAATGTCAAATTTATTAACTTGAAAATGCGACTTTAAGGGGGATTGCAGGTAATTTTATGAAAAATTAAAAATAAGAAGCCTGGGTTGAAAGTAATGCTTTTTTTTTTTTTTAAGATTTTATTTATTTATTTGAGAGAGAGGCAGTGAGAGAGCATGAGCGAGGAGAAGGTCAGAGGGAGAAGCAGACTCCCTGTGGAGCTGGGAGCCCGATGCGGGACTCGATCCCGGGACTCCGGGATCATGACCTGAGCCAAAGGCAGTCGTCCAACCAACTGAGCCACCCAGGCGTCCCAATGCTTTTTTTTTTTTTTTAAAGAAATATATCAATGATATGGTATTTAGAGACAGATTCAGTTAGGAAAGTGGCTGAAGTAGAAAAGCAAGAGCAATATTAAAGTGATTATAGCACCAAGAATAATATTTTTCTTTTGTTGTTTTTAAATATTGGGAAAATCAATATAAGTAAGTTTTATATTTGCTCTAATGTACATGCTATCTTTTAAAATAATTTTCTTTTTGAGAAGTTCTTAAATGTATTTTGTAAGTGCACCAATATAATAAAATCAATTTGTTAGTCAAATTAGACTTAAAAAACTTTTTTAAAGCCCAAGGTCAGGGGTGCCTGGGTGGCTCAGTGGGTTAAAACCTCTGCCTTTGGCTCAGGTCATGATCCCAGGGTCCTGGGATCGAGCCCCGCATCGGGCTCTCTGCTCAGTGGGGAGCCTGCTTCCTCCTCTCTCTCTGCCTGCCTCTCTGCCTACTTGTGATTTCTGTCTCTGTCAAATAAATAAGAAAATCTTAAAAAAAAAAAGCCCAAGGTCACCCCACATGTCAGCATCTGTCAATGGACGTATAGGTCACCTCCTTGCTCCCTATCCCTGTCCCTTCACAAAATGAAAGATGATTTTCATCCCTATCAGTCTCCATCGAAAATATAAATGCATGGATGAGTGGATAGACAAATGGTATATTTGAAGGACCGACAGATCAATGCAAAGAAGCACTGGTGATGGGCTTCAGAAGCCAGTTTGGGCTACGTGGGAAAGGCTCTGACATGAGGCTGAAGAGACCATTTTACCTGAGAGATGGTACAGTACCATTGGGGCTTGGGACAGGAAAGTGATGTGACTTGGGCTTTAAGGAGATTTATCTCACCGAAGGGAGGTTAGAGAAGCGACTGGTGTCAGGGTAACCATTTGGGGATTCAAGGTGACAGCATCTTTGGGAGGGCCTGGAAAGAAAGGGAAGGAAGACTGAGAGGTGGTAAAGAGAACTGGCAGGCTCTGGTGGGTGCCCGAGCCAGGTGCCCAGGAGAAGGAGGGCTTAGAGAGAAGCTGGCCCCTTCGGGAGCACCAGGGATGTCAGGCAGTGGGGAGGAAGGCTTTTCTGTCAGCGCTACAGTTACACCACCTGCTTTCCGAGAGTGGGGGTGGAATTGAGATTCATTCTTAAGTCAAGACCTGTGTCTGAGGCTCGACATTTCCCTCATGCCCACCAAAGCCACAGTCCCACACCTGCTCTGATTCTGGTCCTGTTTCTTTCTTAAAGAAAAAAAAATTTTATTTATTTATTTGAGAGACAGAGAGAGGGAGAGAGAGTGCACGTGCTCACATGGCGGGGGAGGGGAGTGGGAGAAGGAGAGCGAGAATCTCAGGCTGACTCCACACGGAGCACAGAGCTCAACAGGGGGCTCCATCTCGAAACGCTGAGCTCATGACCTGAGCTGAAACCAAGAGTCAGACGCTCAACCCACGGAACCAACCAGGGGCCCATGCCCTGTTTCTGAGGCGAGGTTCTGACCCTCTACTTGAGTGGCTGATGGGAGGCACTGGATCCTCCGTTACCATCCCCAAGACTTCTCCTAAGCAGGCAGACCCTGGACAGAACATCTCTCCAGACGTGTTTGTCTATCCCTCAGTGTATTTCCAGGATACCCAGTGGCTAACTTCTCAACCACCTGAGACCACCATTCTATGCTGAATCCTGACGGGCTGAGGCAACACCAGAACAGAAGATTCTAGACGATCTCTCCCTTGCTCTCTCCAGTCCTACCTTGAATGTGAAAGTTCAGACCGAACTGGACAGAAGGGAGAAGACAGACCCTCTGTAAAGGAAGTGGCAGCCCCTCCCCTTCATGCACGCAGGAAGGCACCCTGGTAAGGAGGCCAAAGCGCCACAGACCGGACGTTTCTGATTCTTGTCTGCAAAGGCCAGTGCTGGGCAGATGGGATCTTTACCCGTAAGAATGTGGATCAAGAAGTCAGCAGCCTCCTGCTGCGTCACAGGGATGACCGATGATGCCCGTGATCCCCACCCAGTCAGCTCCTCACACCCGGGTAAGAGAAGGGGATGGGCTCTAGTCCCTTGCCCAAAACGGCCTTGGGGGTAAAAACACCCTCTGTGGAATCAAATGGCCATTTTCAAATTTTCCACTGAAATTCCTGAGTGATCCCTGCCTGTTCCTGGAGTAGAGGACAGAGGCTAGGCCAGAGGCTCAAAGACACATTGGCACGTCTGGCATTTCCTTCATTCAACACATATTTATGGAGCACCCCTGGCTCGGCCTAGCTTCCAGAGTTCCAGCAGAGCCTGGAGTCACTCCAGGGGCAAGGCTGATGCATTTTCAAATGTCTGCCCAGCTCTCCTTGGCCTCGGGAGCCCGGGACTGGCAGCAAGAAGCTGGAAGCCCAGTGGGCTGTGGGGAAGGGGGCTATGGCCAGTGGAGGCCTTGTGACATGCATGGGGCAGGGGAGGCCCTTAGTGTCCTGGGCAGCAGGTTCCTCAAAAGCAAAACCACTTGAAACACATTGTGTGGGACAGCTGAGGCCCCTGTGGCCGGCCCCCAACAGCCCAGGAGGTTTCTGTTGTGGAAAGCCCCGGCCAGCAAGGGCAGCTGCTGACTGGAGATGCCCAGAGATGCGTCTCTGCCACACCCCTGCACAGTGCCCAGGGTGGCTGAGGGCAAGGGGCTTAGGGAGCAAGGGGGACAAGGAGGTGACTCTGGGGACACAGCCACTCCAAGGGGCACCCCTGTGCTCCGGGACCCAGCCCAAAGCTCAAGTCTCCCCATCTTGGCTCTGTTCCCCTTTTCTCCTGTCCTGGGCTCTGGCCTCTTCCCCAGGGACGGCAGGCCGGGAGGCTCCACTGCCCCGAGGAGCTGCCAACCAGCTGGAGAAGGCAGGGGCTTGGCAGGCACACAGTGTCGCCTCTGTGGGAGCAGCAAGGCTAATGATATTCAGCTGGCCGCAGCAGTGGCCGGGAGTTTCCCAGCCTGCTTGCCTTGCCTCCTTCTGTGTGGTAAACACTTCGGGGAGGTGTGGGGACAGAGGGTGGGGAGGTGTGGGCAGGAGCCCAAGTCAGGCCTTGAAGGAGAGCCAGGTGGGACAGCCCAGCCCAATGCTGGCTCCAGTTAGGAGCCTTACTTGGAATCTCTGGATGCGGGGGCCAGCTCAGCACCCCCAGGGCCCAGAGACCAATGGAGGGGTTCTAAGTTTTACCCAGGAGGGATACGGTAGAACCCAAATGGGATGGAATGCTGGGGGAAGGCCCGGAGAAGAGGCTTGGAGAATGTACTGTGTCTGCCTTTTCCTTTTCCTACAAATCTTGGGGACTTTCCTGGGGTCAAGGCTGCTGTGTACAAGCGTGCAGGTGTGGGCCGAGGCAGGAGTGGGGACTAACCCGGGTGGGGCTAGGTTGTGTCCATCTGGATGACAGGTCACCCTTTTCCCAACTCACCCAAAGGCCCTGTGCTGGCTGGTGTCTGGTGCCCACCAGGCCAGGGTCAGAGGGGGCTGTTCATCAGAGATGAGCCCTGTACATTGGGGTAGCGGCTGGCCTCAGGAGCGCTTCCTCAGGGGGTGGGGTATCACTGCCAGGACTGGGCATGGGACCTGGACATCAGGGCAACAGGCAGCCCAGGAGGGGCCCACAGATCTGTGGAGTCGCATTAGGCCCCCTGGCTGAGAGAGCCCAGACCCCTTTCCTCCTCCCCAGACCGTTTGCTTCCACATCCTTCCCTGCCTGTGTTTGAACTTTTGCCACAGTGGCAGAGTCACCTCTAAACCAATCAGATTTCATCACCAGTGGTTGGAGTCACGTGGCAGCAGGGTGGGCAGGGAGCCCGTGGAAAGGAGGCCAGGAGCAGGCATGAAAAACAGAGACCAGGAGATGAAATTTCCTGTCAAGGGGGTAGCTGGAGGCAGGAGCGATTATTTAGTTTCATGTCTATTACATAATTCATAAGAATGTCTGGATTCACACAAAGTAATCTCCAAGCCCCGACCCCTGTAGTCAGCAAACGTTCCCCGAACACCCCCTGGGTCTCACTCAGCTGTTTCTGAAGCCTCAGTAAGGAAGCAACAGCACCGTATTGCCCCTCCCGTTCGAGTGGGCAAGACGGACCCAAAGAGCATGAACAAGATAACCGCAAATTGCAGTAAGCACCAGGGAGCAAACAGCACGCTGAAGTGGAGATCCACGGGCCTACGCGAGGGTCGAGGGTGTGACTGAGCTGGTCTCGCTTGGCTTCTGAAATAAGATCACAGAACACCCCCCCAGATCATCATCCAGGCAGAACAAGCGACGAATGACCAGACCACAGAGCCAAAGGGCAAAGAACCCACTCGCCTGCGCATGGGCTGAGGCTCCCAGAGGACAGGCCCGCGGGGAGCCTTGGCTTGGGGCAGGAGGCCTGTGAGAGCCGTGCCATCCCCCTTCCCCCCCGCAGGAGAAGGAGAGATCGGGTCTCTGTCACAGGGGCAGGAAGGAGTCACAGAAAAGGTGAGGGAGGTGAGGTTGGTTGTGAAAGATGGGTTCAAACGTGCAGGTCAGCATGGGAGGCTGGAGGAGAAGAAGGGAGGAGGGAGCGTGCTGGAGTGGGGTGCACTGGGCACCCTGAGGAGAGAGCCCTGAGGCCTCTGCCCCGGGGGCTTAGACTGCACCCAAGGAAAGGGCTCATTCCCAGCCCTCTGGGGTGCCTCCCCCTCCTGCCGCCTCTATGGCTCCGGTGGGGTTTTCCCAGGCTGTCAGCCTGGCCAGAGTCCATGGGGCAAGGTCCAGCCAGGGTTACAGGGCGGGGGACTCTAAGGAAGGGCCCTCCAGCAGGACAGGCTGCTTCTCCTCAGGCCCAGCCACTCATTCCTCTGCAGAGAGCACCAGGATGTGGAGAAATGCTGCTTTTAATGAGTGTTGGGCCACGAACACAGAAATCCAGGGAGGGAGAAGCTGGCCAGGGAAGAGGAAACAGGCTTTGGATGGAGGTGCCCCTGGTCTGGGTCTGCCCTGAGTACGCAGGGCAATGGTTCTCAAACTTGCAGGTACAAAGTTGCCTGGGGGCAGAGGGTCCTGTTGGCATGAAGACCCCATGTCCTTCTTCCTTTCCTGGAATTTGGGCCTATGTGGCACAGAAGCCACCAGGAGGCTGGGAATCAGTGGCTCACTATGGGACATGGCAGCTCCAGAGACCCCAGGCCTTTTCCTTTGATCCATACCAGGCCTCCTACCCTATTCCACCACAAGGTCTTAGGCCAGGGTGTCTTCTTGCTGGCATTCACATCTGCTCTATCCCTGCTCCACCAAAGCCATGCTAGAGCCTCAAGGGCCCCCTCCCACCTATTTTCAATAATACTTTTTCCACCAGAAAAACAGCCTGAACAAAGCAAACATGAGGATTTGAAGTGGCCTCGGTCTGGGACTCCAAACCTGCGATGCATTTTACCTTCACAAAAGTCCTTGACCCCCCCCTTCCCCGCCGCCCTCCGCCCCTGCACTCACAGCTAATGGTGACGTTGTCAGTGGACAAAGATGAATATTCCACAAGAAATTCTTGAAACCACCAAGCAGCAGAGAGATCTCGAAGTTGTTGAGAGCCTGGAAGCAGGAAAGCATTACTTAATTCCCTGCCCACCCCCACAGGTGTGCAGGCAGGGGTGGGCATCCTAGTTGGGAAGGTCAGAAGGGGATGGAGAGACCCAAGGCAGACCTCAGGCAGTGCTATGTCCGAGTTTTCGAGTCTGAGAGACCACCAAGGAGCCAACACCGATGTAATCACATGAAGGTTTATTCGACAAGCTTAAGCCTGGGCCCAAGTATACCCGACGCAGCGGAGTAGGGACTTGGACTCCGAGGCTAGTTAAGGCAGGGGTTTTTATGGGTCATTACAAGAGGCTTGGGGTGGGGGGGGGAGAAGTTTCAGACTTTTCTGCAGTAAGCTGATTAGCTGTTGCTGCGGAGTTGCTGGGTGGGGTACTTTCTTAGAACTAAAGCAGGGTGGGGGGCTCTGGAGCTACAGTAAAGTAGGGGAAAGTTCAGCCCTTAGTCACAGGGGCCTGAGATGGCTGCCGAAGCTAAGATGGCTGTACTTATGCTAAGGCTAAACCTGAGGTGGGATGGCCTTAATTTTTCTTGGCCTCCACAGCAGGGCAAAAGTGCTGCCTCAACTGGCAACCTCTCTCCTGGGTCAGAGGTTGACGGAGCAGAAGCATGTGGAGCTTGCCTGGGAGCAGATGGGCCTCATTGCACAAACTTGAAGGCCTCAATTAAGATTCTTACTCACCTGCAACCCACTGCTTCCTAAATCCTTAACTGCAGCCCGGGGAAGGGGTGGGGGTCAGGGGGGCTGCCCTTAAGGCCCTTGTTGGGAGGCTAGGCAGAGGAAGGAGGCCTATGTTAGGACTTACCAAACTGTACCAGTATTTCAAGATCCTTTGTGGGAGGCATAGCTTTTGCCCTGATAATTATCTCCCTTTCCCAGCCTCAGTCCTAGCTCTGGCCAGTGGCTATTCATCCCATGAGAGCTGCCAGGGTGGGGGTTAAGAGGGGCTGGCCTGCTCAAAGAGGAGACAGGCCCCGGAGCCCCAGACTCCTCCCTAGCTTCTGCCTGGTGAGATCCACATCACTGACCACAATGAATACATTTAGCAGCCTAATACCTTCCCACATGAGCAAATTCTACTTTGAAATCCTAAGGCAATGGTACTTTGACTTGCTTCTTGTGAGGCCTTTTCCTCATTTGGCCTACATTCTAATTTGGAGGGTTCAGTGTGAGAATGGGAAACCTTTGCTTGCCTTTTTTTTTTTTTTTTAAGGTGAATTCTGCATTTTATCTTTAAAATTTTATTTATTTGAGAGAGGATAAACCGGAAGAGGGAGAGAGAGAAGCAGAACTCCCCACCACCACCCTGCTCCCCTCCCCCCAGCTGAGCAGGCAGCCCAGCTCGGGGCGTGACCTGAGCCTAAGGGTCTGAACCAGCTGAGCCACCCAGGTGCCCCTGCCTTCTTATTCTTAACTGCCCATGTCTGCTCCCTCCCACCTGTCAGTCCCAGGCCATTCCAGAAACCTGAGCCCATTCATATGTCTTCTATGGGCCTCGAGGGAGGCTCTGGGCTCCCTTTTGTAAGTGCCCAATGCTGGAACTTGGGAGCTGTGAGAACAGGATGAACTGTGCTGGCTTTCACAAACAAGGCTTCGTGTTCTGGGCAACAGCTGCCTAGGTAACCAGGAAAGACTTCACGGCCTTTAAGTTCCACTGGACAGGGCAAGGAGTTGAAATGAAACAGAGATAAAGGCTAACCATGAACATAAACTTTATACAAACCATTTTTATGTATTAAACCAACAAAAAGGACCTCAGAGCACCAGAGGGTTTTGTGTTCTCTGTCTTGGGCTCTGTCCTCTTAGCAAAGCTGAGGCTTTGTCTGCTCCCCTGAGGCCCTGCAGAGAGCTGTTGGCCGCCTGCGGGTGGCTGCAGAGGGCACTGAGGGACGCAGGCCTGCCCCGTCCTCCTTTCCGAGATCTCTCTCCGTGACAGACACTGCAATTGCCTGAGCAATCCCAGGAGCACATCTGCATTATTTTGTGGCAACAAGCAAATTTCCTGGAGGGGGTTTTTGGAAGAGCTGGGAGCCTTCCAGAGAGAAAGCTGAAGGAACAGGAGAGCAGGAGGCCAGAAAGAAACAGGCCTGGGCAGAGGCAGAGGCCGCAGGCAGCCAGGGGGAAACGCAGCTTGGCCTGAGCACGGGGCTGAAGGATCTCTGGGGCTCTGAATCCCTCCTCCACCCTCCTGAGCTGCTGAAGGAGAAGCCTGGTCCTGAGCAGGCCCAGGCACTGCCCTACCTCGCATGCTGACCTGCAGGAAAGCTTGCCCAACCCAGGCCTTTGTCTGCGGCATGGGCTGATCTATCGAAGGAAGAGCCAGCCAGGCTGGAAGATGGGAAATCCCCACAGTGCTCCCGCACGTGAGGCATCGCCGGGGTGGGGGCGCCGGGGGCACCAAGCTCTGCTGGGGCCTTCACCGCAAGGGGGAGGAGCCCCATTTCTGGGGTTGGCAGGGCAGCCGAAGGGGCAAGGGCAGCTGGACAACCTCAAGAAGGGAATGGTGACCTGGCCTTTGACCTTCCCTTTTGTTTCTGAGTCCTGGGAACAGGCCTGACTCTGGGCTTCATGTTCACGGCCGCTGGGTGGGACTGGGAGGCCATTAGGAAATGAGAGAAGACAGACCCGTTTTCTGAATCTAAAGAAGGTCCGACCATGATCCAAAATGGGCTGAAAAGAAACAAAACAACAATAACAAAGGCTGTATCGGTTTAAAGAAATCAAGCAGCCTTCCACAAGCATATAAGTCACTATTAAAGGTCAGATGCAGACACTTTAAGGTTCAACCAATCCTGATGACTATCAGGCATTGCTGGGCCTTGGGCCTTGAGGAAACCCCCCCCCCGGAACCCCTTCTGTGTGGTGGCACAGTTCACAGAGACACTCATTCAGTCCTTGGTCAGGAAGGGCCCCGTAAGAGGAGGATATGCGTGATGCCTTACAGAGCAACACCGAAATACTCCTGACTGATGTGCTCTCTCATCTTCCCCGGAGAAGCCAGGCTGGGGAGGCTGTTCCAAGGTCCTGGGGATGTCGGTGTTTTCCATCCTGTCTGCAGAGTGGGAAGCTCAGGTTCACTCTACTTCAGAAGGATGAGAAGGATCGAGAAGGGATACACAGGGGGTGTGTCCCCACTGTGGGGAAGGCTTCTGGAGGCCGGGCCAACGGAAGAAGGAAGGAAGCCGTGGAAGCTAGGACTTCCCCACCTCAATGTGGCTCCAGTCACCTGATAAGTCGCTTTTTTAGCTAACCTATAGTTTCCTATAGGTGATAAAGCCACGAGAAGGTTGCAAAATCCCTCCCACATGAGCAGGCTTCAAGAAGCCGTGCTCTTTCCACAAGGATATGAAGAGAAGGCAGAAGGGTCCTGCACTTTCTGTACAGGCCGGCTCCCTTCAGGACTTCCGAGCATGGCCCAAAGCTACAGGGAGGAACTCAGGAGCACCGAGAATTTCTGTCTTTCCTGCCTGCTCTTCTGGCCTCCTGGGGTTCCTCCACCTCCGCCTCTGCCTCCCTAACTGGCCTTGACTCACACACTCCCTGGGCGAGGCACCTACCCTCTGGCCTCCCTCCATCTGTTTCGCCACCATCCTCAGGCGACCCAGGTGAGGAGCCCCTGGGAAGGCAGGATCTGGGCAGAGGCCAGGGGCCCGACAGCCCTGTGCTGGGGCCAGCTAACCCAGGACCATCGGGCTCTTGAGGTCTCTGCAGGCCCCAATAGGTGGAGGTGCGAGGAGATCTGAGCCCAGGTTCTCCTCAGAACTCCAGGGGGCTGCTTACTTCCTGATGCCATCTGGTGTGCTCCTCCAGGACTAGAAGACTCTAGCCAGAACAGCCCTGGCCCCAAAGGTCAGGGAACTACTCCCCCCACCCCCTCATGGGGAAAAGTCACAGCCTGTGGAGTGCATGAGCACGCGAGCAATGGAGATTTCCCGGAAGGAAACTCTTCACCCAGAAAGAGGTTGGCTCCCAGGGTGAACCAGGAGCCTCGTGTTCATGACATTGGCCAGAGCTGCCTGGCTCTGGCCGAGGAGAGAGGCTGTTCACCTGTAGGTTGGTTCCTGCCCTGCCCACCCCACTACCTGGGTGAAGACATTCCCAGAAAGTCCTCTTTTGGAAGGTCATGGTGCCTTCGAAACTGGAAAGCAGTTCAGAGCCATTCCGCAAGAGCTACGCTACCCCTGTGGGTGGATGGCCTCTACCATTCTTTTCAGCACTTTTTATGTCGTCCATCCTCACGGCATCCCTTCTGAGATGGATCCCATGATGGTATCATTTCATGGAAGAGAAAATTGAGGCTGTGGGTCAAGAATTCAATGAGGCTCTCTGTTGGAGAGCTGAGGTCCCCAGCACTTGAATCTAACAGAGAGAAGTCCCCTTCCCCCACCTCTCTAGTTGGCCCTGGTCACCACAGGTGTCTCCTTGGGGTCCAGGCCTGAAATGGAGGAAATGCAATTTGCTCTGTTGCCTGGTGTCATGTTCCTGTGACCCCCTCCATGGGGAGCACACCCCCTCTAAGACCACCAGCTCCCCCCAACTTGTGTAAGGGGGTCCTTGTCCTGGGGTTTTTCAGAAATGTGAAATCAGCCGTGAGCACCTGCAGCTCTTCCTACTTCAGAAGAAAGTGCACAACGCTCTGTTTTACAGTGACGTTTGGTTTTTTTAAGAACACAGAGAAAAAGAAAAGAAAAAAACCCCAGAAGGGATCTCCACGTAGTTTGTGGTAGGAAAGGAGCGCACTAAGCTTATGACAAATGAGAGTCTTTAGACGCATCTTCTCACCGGTCGCGGGCAGGTTGCTGCTGGTCCTGGGGTGGGGGTGGGTGTCTCAACAAAGCCCATCTGGAACGGGGCCCGGAGGCTGGCTTGGCACAAATGCCTTCGTGCCTGACCTGCTTCTGTGAAGGGGCAAACCCCTACCTACCCTGCTGGATGGAGACAGGATGCAAAGCTGTCATAAATGTCTCAGCAACAGCTGGCTGGAGGGAGTAGCTCTGCAAGAGGGAAGCGAGGGCCCAAAGCCTGAGCCCCTGGAGAGAGTGAGCCCACGTTGCCTTGTTCCTCGCTGTGTCTCCAGGCCCGAAACCTGGGTCTGGCTTATAGAAAGGCTCAAAAATAGTTGCTGAGAAATAAGAAGAACCAAGAGAACTTTCCCTACATTGACAGGAGATGGTGCAATGTCGTGACCCCAAGGCCTCATTGAAGCACGGTTCTCAGGGGGCTGCTGGGCACAGAGGCACAGAGAAAACTGCAGGCCACTCCAAGGCCCTCCACAAGGCTCTACAGCCATTCTAGTAGGATCGATGAGCTAGTTTTTTGGAGGGGGTGATTTTGTTCCATTGCGTCCATCCAAGACTTAGAGCTTGACCACGGTCACTTAAATGCCAGCAGAGCCATCCTCGCAGAAGCTTTCCTGCCTTCCCTCTTGGGGAGAACTTCTATGAGCTCCCCAAAACACCGGCCCACCAGGCCCCTAGAGTCAGCCCGAGCAGGTTGGCCCCAGGTATGCTTGACCCCCGTCAAACCTAGCTCAGATGGTGGTTATCAACTAGAGAGCTGGGACCCACTGATAACCCAGGTTCCGCCTCCATCCCTGGAAAACCCCAGCTTGGCCAGGCACTCTGCGGCTGTTAGCTGGGGATCCCCCCGATTCATCCCTACTCTGCCCAGGGAAACCAGGTCTTTCCTGTTCTTCTTCTGCTTCTCCTTTTCATCTTCATTCCAGCCCCGAGTGGAGGCTTAATCCCCGTAGCTCTGGGTAAAACCGACACGAGCGGGTTCACGCTGAGGTTTACAGGTCGCCTGGTGCAGCATGGCCAGATGTGAATTTCTGTGCGACAGCTGCCTGACGCCCAGAGTCTTCTTGTGGTGACTTTTCCCAAGGGGCATCAAGAGCATCGCCAGGGCTCCGGCAGAACCACTGGCCTTCCAGGACCAGGCCACATTCCCTTCTCCCACCTGAGGTCTTCCTGTATTCCCTTTCTATCTCTGCGGACCTTGAGCCCTTGCCCGGGAGCCCCGGGCTATGGAGGCTGCAAGCTGGGCAGAGAGGGCTTCATTATTGTCATAATTTGCATTTTTTGTCCCCTTGACTGGCCTCAGGGGTCAGAGGTCAGCAGAGGCACACATGACAGGAACCTAAGGCATAGGGGTCACTTCCTGGACACCCTCTTGACTCCCCAGCACTCTCGTAAGCTGCCCACTGGCCAAACCAGGAGTGGAGGGATGAGCCCCAAATACACTGGCCCATGATCATGCCGCCTGCAATATATATTCTTGTGCCCCATGAATGCGACAGCCTACAGCTGCTTGCTGACCTGAGGCGGACACCGGGCCTGCTGGGGAGCACCTCCAAATACACGTGTCCAGCGCAGCGTCCCGGGGGCCTCGCAGTGGCGTCATCAGGCTTGGTGGCCAGCTTGCGCTCTTCGAGGAAGTTCCCCCGGTGCTTCTGATGTGAAACCCTGGCCAAGAATAGCTATATAGACATTTCAGTTTAACAGTGTTCACCGCACCCCCCCAGGAGATGTGGGCATAGAAAAGTGGTAATACAGAGAATCTGAAACCACACTGAGCTCTGGTAGAGAGGTCAGTGGGCAAATGGTGCTTTTGCTTCTGGAGTCAGAAGCAGGTGCCAGCCCCCGGTGCTTCATCTAGGGCTAATGCGAGGCAAGTTCTCAGGCCTAGAGGTGAGGTCTGATGGGTAACAGGCGAGCTGGGGGAGACTGGGCACCAGGGAGTTTTGCAGGTTGCTTTTCCCCACGTGTGCTGTGTGTAGCAGAGAACACTGCCCAGGAAGTGTTACACTTCATGCATGCTCAGAATTTGGGCCACCCGGGGTAGGGCTTGTCTGTGGCCCCGAACTGAGGAAAGCAAGGGCCTCACGTAGAGTCTGAACAAGGGGTCTTGACCAGCATGTGACTAGCTGAGCAAGGCCCCTCTCTGGGTCATGCTCTATAGGCGGTGCAAACACTTCAAAAAGGGGTAAGTCTCTCCATGCCTTCACTTTGGATATCTTATTGGGGAAATTTGGGCCAATTTGCTCCTTGAAAAAAAAAACTGAAAATTTTGGTCAGGTTTTAAAAACCCATGCTTTCCAGGATAAGTGTTTAGAATTCAGCACTTAATTTTGCCTGGTTCTAGAAGTAATATATAATCCATTAAAAAAATTTGGAAAATACATTGAAGTATAAGAAATGAGAAAAATTATTCATAACCATTTTGGATTATCTCTTGACATTTTCCCCATGCATTTAAATAATTAATAACTTTATTTTTTAGAATAGTTTCAGATTTACAGAAAGATTCAGTTATTGTACCAAGAGTTCCCATATAACCCCCTCTCCGACCACACGCATACTGGTTTTCCCTATTACGAATATCTTGTATTAGCGTGGTACATTTATTACAATTAATGAACCAATAGCGATCATCATTATGAACTTAAGTCCATGGTTTTTATAGAGATTCACCCTTTGTGTTGTACCTTTCTACGGGTTTTGACAAATGCATGTCATGTATCTGCCATTACTGTATCAAACAATAGTCGGACCCACCCTAAACCTGTCACTGATTTACCATCCTCCACTCTCCCTTACCCCCCTGTTCCAAATTCACAGTAACCACTGATCTTTTTACTGTCTCGATAGTTTTGTCTTTTCCAGAATGTTTGATAGTTGGAATCACATAGTATGTAGTTTTTCCGAATTGGCTTCTTTCACTTAAAATATGCATTTAAGTTTCCTGCATGTCTTTTCATCACTTGATAGCTCATTTCTTTTCAGAGCTGAATCATATTCCATTGTCTGGATGTACCACAGTTTGTTTTTCCATCCACTTATTGGAGGATATCTTGCTTCCTCTTTTGGGCAATTATGAATAAAGCTGCTAAAAACATTTGTGTGTCAGTTTTTGTGTGGGCATAAGCTGGATCTTAGAGTAAGATGTAAAAGTAAGTTTCTTTTATAAGAAACTGCCGGAACTGTCTTCCAAAGTCATTCTCACCAGTTCCTGCCGCTCTTTGGTTTAAAAAACCAAAATTTTAAACATTCTAACAGATGTGTAGTGGTATCACACTGTTGTTTTAATTTGCAACTCCTGATGATGAATGGTATTGGACTTTTCATATGTTTATTTGCCATATGTGTATCTTCCCCTTTTGGTGAGGTGTCTAAGATCTTTTGCCAATTTTTAAACTGGGTGTTTTCTTATTGTTGAGTTGTTGTGGTTTTTTTTGGGGGGGGGTAGAGGGGTACACAGCCCAATGCGGGGCTCAATCTCACAACCCTGAGATCATGACCTGAGCTGAAACCAAGAGTCAGAGGCTAAACCAACTGAATCACCCAGGCACCCTTCTTACTGTTGAGTTTTAAGAATTCTTTATATATTTGGATCCTAGTTTTTTACCATATATAAGCATACAAACATTTTCTCCCAGTCTGTGGCTTTTCATTCTCTTAAGTGTCTTCACAGAGCAGACATTTTCAATTGCAATGAAGTTTAGTTTACCAATTTTTCTTTCATGGTTTCGGTGTTGTATCCAAAAGCTCACTGCCAAACCCAAGGTCATCTAGATTTTCTCTTATGTTGTTGTCTAAGTTTTATTGTTTGGTGTTTTACATCAAGTCTATAATCCATCTGGAGTTACTTTTTGTGACAGGTGAAGATCTGTGTCTAGATTCATGTTTTACATGTGAATGTCCAGTTGTACAGCACTGTTTATCAAAGACTATTTTTTCTCCACTGAATTGCTGTTACTCCTTTTTTCAAAGATCAGTTGATTATATGTATGGGGTTCTATTTCTGGG
This sequence comes from Mellivora capensis, assembly GCA_004024625.1. Classification (NCBI taxonomy): domain Eukaryota; kingdom Metazoa; phylum Chordata; class Mammalia; order Carnivora; family Mustelidae; genus Mellivora; species Mellivora capensis. Next base: position 15,474 of record PISX010011797.1, read on the forward strand.
ATTTCCGTTCTGTTCTATTGATTGATTTATCTATTCTTTCACCAATACCATACTGACTACTGTAGGTGGTAAGTCTTGAAGTCAGCCAATATCAGTCCTTTCACTCTGTTCTTCTTTGGTACTGTTGGCTAGTTTGGGTCTTTTGCCTCTCCATATAAGCTTTAGAATCAGTTTGTCAATATCCGCAGTATGAACTTGGCTGGAATTCTGGGATTGTGTGGAATTTATAAGTTGGGAGAAATTGATATTTTGACAACACTGACTCTTCCTTTCCATTTATTTAAATCTTTAATCAGAATTTTATGTTATGGATCTAGTACATGTTTTATTAGATTTATGTCTAAGTATCTCATTTTTGGGGGGGTTAGTGTAAGTGGTAGTGTTGTGGTATTGTTTTTGTTTTTGTTCTCTAAGGAGGCTCCATGCCCAGTGTGGAGCCCAATCTGGGGTTTGAACTCAAATCCTGAGATTGAGACCTGAGCTGAAATCAAGAGTCAGACACTTGACCAGCTGAGCCACCCAGTCACCCCTTGCGTTGTGTTTTTAATTTCATATTCCAATTGTTCATTGCTGGCGTATAAGAGAGCGGCTGACTTTTGTGTATTAACCCAAATCTGCAACCTTCCTATAAACACTTTAGTAGTCCCAGGAGTTTTTTTCTCCATTCATTGTTTATACTGTTGAGGTCATAGACTTTGTAAACAATCTTATACCCTATTTTTTTTCCTCTCAATTATGTCATGAGCATTTTCCAATGCCATTTAAAAATTTTAAACACTTTTAATGGCACCAAAATATTTTATGAGCTATGATTAATTAACACATTAGTTAACAAATCCATCTTTAACTTCTTCATGGATATTCCTTATTAAAAATAGAGACGAGCATAAAGAAAAAAATGAAATGTGCTCATAACTCTACCATAAATAACCAAATTAATTTCCACCAGAAAAACTACAGTTCACATTCTATTGTTTTCCTTCTACTGTTGTTTTTGTTTGTTTCTTTCTTTCTTTCTTTTTCCTGCCCATAGTTCTCCTTTCTTGGGAAATAGCCTTCTTTGAATATTTGATGAAAGCTCTGGGTCTCTCCCAGGAAATTAAGACATCCACTAAATTTTGCATAGTTTCTAGAGGCTTCTATGGCCCATCCCAGAAAAGCCCCACAGGAGGCTGGGACAAAGCTATGTTTATGGCTGCCCTGGGGGATGAGGTGTTGGGTGATTACATGTACCAAGTGTGCCTCCCCTTCTGGTACCCTGCCCCTCCTACTTTTCTGCCTCTGGTGGTACCAAGGTGAGGGCTATCCTCCTGCTTCCTCCTTACTCGTCCTTCTCCACTGGGGTGGCCTCTTCATTTCTCCTGAGCTGCTGGCATTTAGACAGCTGCCAGTGGATGCAGCTCCTGGATCTCCTGTTGCAGGTGAGCTGGGCCTCGTCCCCCCACTTCAGCTCTGCAGTTAACAACAACAACAAAAAGGCCGGGACCTTTATCAACCAGCATCAGTTGGCATTATTTACACCACACTTCCGGGCTGTGTTAGGCCTGCACAGACTGAGCAGGCTTTCCTGACTTTGCAGAAGGCCTGAGGCTTCAGAGAAGCCCCTGAGACAGAGAAAGAAGCAATGAGGGGGGATGTTGTTGGCAAGAGTCATAACAATTTTTGGGTACAGGAAGTGTCTGCTGTAGGGTTCACACTGTATATTTTGTGACCTGTTTCTTACTTAATATTTCATTGTAAATGTTTTCCATATCATTAAATATTCATCAAAACGGGATATTAATGACTGCTTAATATTCCACAACATTGGATGCAATGTCATTTATTGTTGTACATAAAATAACTATAACATAATTCTGCATCTCTAAAAAATGCCCCAAAATAAATTCTTGCAAATAGAATTATTATTTTTTTGGTGTTTTTTTTTAAAGATTTTATTTATTTATTTGACAGAGATCACAAGTAGGCAAAGAGGCAGGCAGAGAGAGAGGAGGAAGCAGGCTCCCCACTGAGCAGAGAGTCCGATGTGGGGCTCGATCCCAGGACCCCGGGATCCTGACCTGAGCCAAAGGCAGAGGCTTTAACCCACTGAGCCATCCAGGCACCCCTAATTTTTTTTGTTCTTGAGGCATATTCCCAAGTTGCACTCCAGAAAGACTGAATGTTTAAACTTCCACCAGCAGAATGAGTAACTTAACTTTTAATATACTATCACCATTCCTTCATGCAACCAAACATTTTTGCGCACTTGAAATGTACCAAGTACATTATGTATTATAGTTCTAATGTAAACATTTTATTTATTTGATAGAAAATATGGTATCTAATTTGATTTTAAATTATTGAGATTTACTATTTTTTCAAGTCTATTGACTAGAACATTTTAATGACCTGTGTTGTTACTACACTTTTCTATTGTTGTTTGTATTTTCTTACTAATTGAACTTTATGGTGGATATTTTGTTGTTAGTAAAACTTTAAACGTGTATGTAGCAAAATATATAGATTTTTTCCCCTCATGATTTTATTTATTGTTTCTGCTTAAAAAGTACTTCACCATCTAGAGATCCTTTTTTTTTTTTTTAAAGATTTTATTTATTTATTGGTGAGAGAGAGAGAGAGAGAGAGAGTGAGTGGAGGCAGAGGGAGAAGCAGGCTCCCCGCCGAGCAGAGAGCCCGATATGGGACTCGATCCCAGGACGCTGGGATCATGACCTGAGCCGAAGGCAGCCGCTCAACCAACTGAGCCACCCAGGTGTCCCTAGAGATCCTTTTTAACCTAAAATTTACCCTCCTCTTTTTCCTTTTTTTCCCCCTCTCTTTAAAAAAGATTTTAAAAAATGATCTCTAGGCACCTGAGTGGTTCAGTCGTAGAGTATGTGACTCTTGATCTTGGGTCATGCGTTCAAGACCCATGTTGGGTGTAGTTTGCTTAAAAAATGTGTGTGTAGGGGGGGGTGCGCCTGGGTGGCTCAGGGGGTTAAGCCTCTGCCTTTGGCTCCGGTCATGATCTCAGGGTACTGGGATTGAGCCCCGCATCGGGCTCTCTGCTCAGCAGGGAGCCTGCTTCCCTCTCTCTCTGCCTGCCTCTCTGCCTACTTGTGATCTCTGTCTCTCTGTCAAATAAATAAATAAAATATTTTTAAAAATGTGTGTGTGTGTGATATTCATCCCCCTAAGTCACCTGGATTTTATTCTGATGTAAGATGAGGAACATTATTTTCCAATATAGTCATTCCTCATCTTCACACCCCCAGTTTCCCCATCAACTCATGGTGCTAATTTTATCATATGCTAAATTCTCATATATGCTAAAGTCTGTTTCTGGGCAAGTTTCAAAAAATTTTCCTCTAGCATTTTGACTCAAATCACTTAAAATCTATGCATTACTTTGGAAAAAGAATTGACTTTCCAATACTCAGTACTCCTATTCAAAAGCAGGATGTCTCTCAGCCAGGTTTCTTATTCCATCACATAGGTTCAGTATTTCCGGTTAGAATTATTCCCGGGGACTTTAATTTTTTTGCTGCTGACGTGACTACAACTACCTCTGAGAGTGTTATAGTCACAGCAGCAGCAGCAGCAACATATGAGAGAATATTCCCTCTGTTGACCTGAATATATTCTATACATTATATAATTACTTTATAGAGAGGACATATATATTATATATGTTTTTTTCTTTTCTTTTTTTGTAGCAGTTATTCTTGGTATAAAGTAAGTTTTTTTTAGAATTTTCAATCTAGTTACTTTACTAATGGGGGAGGGGAAAACTTCACAAAAGCGATCGGTTTTATCTAATGCCCTGACAAAAGATGTCTTGGGGTCAGAGCTGTGGGTCTACTCTACTCTGCATCACTGCTTGTGCGATCCTGGACAAATTAGTTTACTGAGCGTAGTTTTTCACTTGCAGTAGGGGACTACTGGTAGTATAGGTCTATGATCCTTTATCCGTAAGCCTTGGGGCATTCAATTTGGAACTTATTGTTTTGGATTTTAGGAAGGCAATATGATAATATATAACATAACTTCCACTGGAGTCTAGAGCACCTTAAAATTAAAAATATTAACATTTCCGCAGAGATAAAATGGTATCAACAGCATAAAATGGGCTCACAAGAGTTCAGGCAACATTTTGAGGCTAAAGAGTTTTAACAGCTTCCTAAATCTGTGGGCACATGATTAGGAACTTGAACTCAACTTATCCTTAGAACAGTTTAAAGGATATCGTATGGAAGATAGGGCCTGCCTCAATACAGGCTACTTCATTATGCAATTCTCTTGCCTTCTTTTTAGGTGAACAGCCTAAACAGCAGATTATAATTTCATCTCCTTTCTGATAACTTTTAATTCACTTCATTTATTGTTTTACCTGCATTTTCTGAAATGCAAAATAAATGGGAAAAAAGCTGTTCTGGAATCACATCTGATTTCAGTGGAAGTGCCTAACATGAATTCACCATTATATTAGCTGTTAAGATTTTCTTCTTCTATTTTGGAAATGCAAAATAGAGGGTCAGAACATATTTAACTCAAGCATTTTTTTTTAAGATTTTATTTATTTATTTGACAGACAGAGATCACAAGTAGGCAAGAGAGGCAGACAGAGAGAGAGGAGGAAGCAGGCTCCCTGCCGAGCAGAGAGCCCGATGCGACGCGGGGCTCAATCCCAGGACCCTGAGATCATGACCTGAGCCGAAGGCAGAGGCTTTAACCCACTGAGCCACCCAGGTGCCCCTCAAGCATTTCTTTTTAAGGGAGATACTGAATATCCTTAATGTGGTAATTTGGTTGTGGCACAAATCTGAATCTTAGATTTGGGATCTAATGAAGGAGACAAGTACCTGGTTTGTTTCCTTATAGCCTAAATGGTTCAAAGCTGTTTCTTCATTGAAAATGGGTACCAAGAGAAGCTAGATTTCTATCCAGATAGCTTCACATTCATGAGAGTCTCAACATATCCCTTTAAATGTCAAATATTAACTTGTATTCTTTTATTTCTTACTAGGGTTTTCTCAAATGCCTTTTAACATGTCTTTTCTTAGCATTTGTGCAAGATTTCTACATTAACTCTTATGTATCCTAGACTATGTTAAACACACAAAACCAGAATTAATGATTTAATGGTCATACTTAAAATTCTTGCCGTTTCTTCCCCCTTTTCCAGTACATTTATTTTTAAATTTATTTATTTATTTAAGATTTCACTTATTTTAGAGAGCACAAGCAGGCTCGCCAGAGTTGCCAGCCAACATGGAGCTCCAGGATGGTGGGCTCATGATTTGAGCCAAAGGCAGACACCTGACTGCACCACTCAGATGCCCCTTCCAGTACTTTTAAGCATAACTTAACTAATCTAATAAACTTAGAACTCTTATATTTTGGGTGCCTGACTGGCTCAGTCAGTAACAGCATGTGACTCTTGTTTTCAGGGTTGTGAGTTCAGCCCAACTTTGGGTGTAGAGATTATTTAAAAATGAAATCTTTTTAAAAAAACTAACTCATCTACATCTTAATAATGTAGAAACTTGTTTTTCTAACAAATGAAGTAACTTTCATTTTCTATCACTAGAAGGTATTTTCTTGCAGAAAAACCAAGTGATTTGCTAATCTCATTCTTGACTCCAGAATGGCAAAGTCAGTCAAGGCTCGGAGGGTATTGTCGTCTATGCAGGGCAGTAGGCCTGGAGTCTACACATACCCCACTTACAAAATGGCAGTACCTTTACAGAGCCTAGTGGATATGGATGAGTAATCCAACCAGCAGTCCCTGAACTGGAAGAACCTTGCTTCCCCTTTAGGACACTTTACAACTATAATGACTCAGCTCTGAAGAGGATGTGGTAGGTGAAGTTTCCTGCTTTTAGCGGTCACAAGTTCACATGGCCTTGGTGGCTACAGAAGGCAACTGGGCCACTGACTCCAGGGATTTGTACTGGATCAGCAACCATATTCACCTGTGTGAGGTGACACACCTCACACACCTCGGTGAGGTGAGCCCATCTCACCCAGGACAAATGAGGGCATGAAATGTAAATTCCAAGAGTTTCTGATCATCTAGAATAATTAGTGGTTCAGGTCACCAGGGAATCACAATGGTGATTTGAAAAAGCCTTAATTCAGGGGCACGGGGGAGGCTCAGACGGTTAAGCATCTAACTTTTGGTTTCGGCTCAGGTCATGATCTCATGGGTCTGGAGATCAAGCCCACCTTGGGCTCTGTGCTCAGAGGGGGTCTGCTTGAAGATTCTCTCCCTCCGCATACCACCCTCCATGCACACTCTTTAAAGTAACTAAATCTTTAAAAAATATTTAAAAACCTTAATTCTGTTCAGTAATTATTTAATATACCTTTTCCCTTAACATTGTTTATAGTGGCATCTCTACTACAGACCAGTTCCTTAAAGTCTGCTTTAAATAATTTTAAGGCAGCAGAGAAAATACACAGATTCTGCTTTTCAAGCCCTACTGTTTCTAAGGCAACTGTGATTTTTGCTCTTAAAGATACTGGACCTTATGGAGTACAGATTAAACGTGTATCTCAAAACCAATGAATAAAACAATGCCAATCTTTTCACTATAATTAAAACCTCCGATGGCACTTGGAGTCTAGGTTCAGGAATATTACATCTAAATGAACGAAGAATTGCAAAAAGTCCGCTTGCCTTACATGTCTGCTTACAGTCAGAGCCAAGTTTTGAAACCAGTTTTTAGTCTGCCATTAGGCCATATAGCAACAGTTTAAACTTCTGCCTGTTAAGTTCCTGAAACCAAAGAAACCTGGATCTCCATCAACAAAACGAGTAAAGCTCCAGTGTGGCGATGGTGAACATTGAACAGTCTGCATGCACCAGAGGTTCCACTTAAAACTAGAGGTGAAATTAAGACAGGATGCGATTATTTTCCAAAAGCACTGATTTTATTTATACAGAGTCCTAACCACTTCGGCGGCAGGGCAGGAGTGGGAGAGGTTCCTTTTTCAATCCAGGGGCCTCCATTATGTTGGTCTGTTGTTACCGAACACACAGGCAAGTGGCGTCATGGATTTGGTAAACTAACTACAATGTTTAGTCTCTCTCTGCTAGAGCGACAAGGTGAGCATCAATCTCTGCTTCTGAAAGAATCCTGGAAGGCAAGGGGGGAAAACCCACAACCATTTTACTTTTTGAAAACTTTTTACTATGTAAAATTGCAAAAACACATGAAAGTAGAATAGTAATGAATTCCTGTGTACTTAACACCCAACTTTAACAATCAGTCATTTATAGCTACTATTTAAAAAATCTGTTAGCACCCGGCTAGCTCAGTTGGCAGAGCGTAAGACTCTTAAAAAATCTGTTTACCCACCATTCATCCCTTCGGATTATTTTGGAAGACTTCCCAAATATTTTATCAACTTCATCTATACACAAAAGCATTTATTTCTTTGACGTCAGATAAAAAATCAGGTCTTCTGAAAATAAGTCCTTTTAGTTGCAGCGATGATAGAAAATAATTAAGTTAAATATATAGCTAACTATACATAATCTATTCTATTTCAGCTCCTATGTCAAGAAGCCTTTACATCTTGTATAACTCAAGTTTCTATGAGCTAAGAGACAAGAAGGCACTTCATGATAAACAGATGGTATTTCCCCAAAGAAATCAAATGCTTGGCAACCTTTAATGTGACCTATTACTGCTGGACTTCTGAAGAGTGCAATTTGTCAAAGTGACATTTTTTAGTACAGACTGGAGCAATGTAAGTAGTTTATACAGTAGTTGTTGATGCTTATGTTACATACTATAGTTATTATTTAAGCATACTTACTACTACTAAATTTATAAATGATACCAGAACTTTTTGAAGATAAGGTTCTTTGGCTTCTCACCTATTTAACTAATAGATGAAAATAAAAATGTTAAAAGCTATCAGAGGGTCGCAGAATAGAAAAAAGAACTTGCAGGTCCTTTAAGCGGCTCCTTTATAAATTGTTCCTGCTAGAATAGTACTGCCCAAACAAAACAAAACAACTGTTTTCTATGGGGTGGGGGGAGGAGAGGATTCACAATTTTTTTTTAATTCTATGAATTTTTCTTACTTCGCTCATGTTTAAATCACTTACCTGCATGCAACAAAGAGTAAATTAGGAGGAAAAAAAGAGAGCTTAGTAACAAAAAACTCTTCAAGCCCCAGTTAAGTTTAATGTACCACCTTTTCACCCCATCCCTAACCATGACCAAGTGTCTATATAACTGTGATCTAAGAGTAGATACAAATAATGCATCTATGCATTTAACCGAAGTATTTTTCATAAGCATATCCAGGTTCCTGGTAAGTAAACCACTGCGCAGAGTTCTGGGAGGCTTAAGTGAGACGGTATACGTTAAGCACCCAGTACAGATCTGACTCATGGAAGCTATAAGGTTGATATGCGCGAGTTAGTCTCTTAGTAAGAATAGACAAGCATCCAGCATCTGCAATTCAATTAGCTATATTCAAAATTTGGGGTTTCCAAAGATCTCCAGATAGGGTCTGATGTAGATCGGTATTTCATACTGCTCTTCAGAGCTCCCCTTAACTAACCACTAAATAATCAAAGCTCCACCTCAAAAAACCAAAAACTACTACACTGGGAGATGAATTTCTATTGGCCTTAGGCTAAAAAAAGGAAAACACTAATGCTTACTTTACTCCTAACATAGAGAAGGTTATTTTATGTTACCTCTTATACAGATATAAAATCACTTTGAAATAAGAAGAAAAGCAGTTATGTCTGTCTTATCTTAAAGGGACCTGAAGTAAGTTGTGTTTTTTTTTAAAGGTTTTATTTATTTATTTGACAGACAGCGATCACAAGTAGGCAGAGAAGCAGGCAGAGAGAAAGGAAGCAGGCTCCCTGCTGAGCAGAGAGCCCGATGTGGGGCTCAATCCCAGGATCCTGGGATCATGACCTAAGCCAAAGGCAGAGGCTTTAACCCACTGAGCCACCCAGACACCCCTCAAGTAAGTTTTAAAACAGATCTCTCAAGTATTGAAAAACTCTAAATGTAGTTCCAAAAAATGCTCCCCCCAACCCCCACCCTGAGTTGTAGGACAAATGGACCCAAACACCTCTACTTTTCTAGGCTGTACTGTATCTCTTGGCAAATGTCTTTAAGCACTTGGCCGACAATATAACTCACCTGAATTTAGGATTTTCAACTGTAACTACTCCAACTTCTATTTCTGAAGGTTTGAAATCAATTGATAGAACAGTAGATAGGCATGTAATTGCAGTCTGAAAAAAGTACCAACATTAAAATTGTATTTTTTAGAGACTCCAAAATATTCTTTCCAAGCTTATTCAAATCATTAGTTAACCACAAGCTATTCATTTTTGCTTCATGTTTCAGTGATACATTTCCAAAGCCACGTGTTACTAGCATATATGAGAAGAAACGTGCTTATATGAATTTTAGTCATAAATGAAAGGGATCCATCAAACAAAACAGGATGATTTACACACAAGAGTCTGTTTGCTTGATGACTACAACAAGCTGGGGACTATGCTAAGCACTTGGGGTGAGAAGGACGAGAGGATAAACATGAATGATATAGTTTTCCTTCAAGGAAAATTTACAGTAATAACAATTTAGGAATGTATTTAAGGGCTTTGTATTTGATGTGATTAATTACTTATGTAATTATGAACTGTATGTAAAAAGGACCTTTTAGAAACATTTAAACAGGGCATAGTACCTCGAAGATGAGAATTAGCTTTATATCCCGTTTGTATAAATGAGATAATACTGCCAACCAAACATGAAAGTATTAGACAGCATTTTTGTCATTTATTAGAATCATGTTGTTAGTCTTTAGAATGGCTGTATCTCAGCTCCTCCTTTCCAAAATGCACTAAAATTTCTTGGCAGTAAGTAAGAGGCTTCTTTAGTCTAAGGTTACTAAATATTTATATAAGAATTTTAGCTTGTTGTGTCTATTTAAAATGTCCCAATTGTCATGAATAATCCCCTTAATATCTCAGAGTTAAAGGAACTCTACTTTTGCATCCCAGACAGAACTTCTCTGCCAAGTTATCCTATGAGCATATATTCTTTTACCCAGATGTTTTTGTTTCCCTGAGAATTTGGTATGTGGCTGTTTTCCCTTTAGGGCCATAAGGGTAACAACTACTAAATTTTTTCACTTTTGCTACCAAGAAGCTTAAGCCTAATTTGAGTCATAACCATGCAGTTCTTAGGCCTTAGTCTTGATTCTTATTTTTAGTTCCATCTTCCCATTTTATATGTGTTTTGTTGAAAGCATTCTCAAATACATTATGAAATGAGATAAGGGATTAAGTGAATAAAAGCAATCCTCACCGTTCCCATGTCAGCTGAATGACACCAATTCTACTATGAAGCTGTCAAACCTGGTTCATGTCATAAACCAGGAACAGCCTTTATAAACCTCAATTACACAATGGTCTTCAAAAAAAGTCAGCTGCTTTTGGCTAACTTACTTCCACTGTCTGCTCAAATGTCCAATCAAATTTCTTCTTCACTTTTTTTTCAAGGAAGCTGGTTGACTCCGTTTGTTTAACTCCTGCTGCAGTGGCTTTAAACCCACAGTAGTAACCTGCAGGATCACACTTGTACACCTGAGGGCCTTGTTCTTCATCTATACCAATTAAAATCATACCTAAAAAGAAAGACCCTCATTAAATATCTTATACCTTTGTACAACACAATTTCTTCTTAGTATTGTCATAAAGCTGCTGTTGATTATTCTGGCCATCTACTTTAGGATATGTATTTTGTTTTAAAAAACTGATGAAATACAGGTTATTACTAAAGATAAATTAGGTAACCAAGAAATTTCCATTTCATCAAAGGTTTATCTCAGATGTTTTAAAAATCTGAACTATCACAAGTATAATTTACAATTTTCTAATCCTTGCTACTACCCAAAACATGTTTCTTTGATATTGAGATATTACCAGTCAATAAACTTGGAAAACATATTTTTCATAAACTTTCTTTTAAAAAAAATAATAGCATGTTAAATATTCTGCTGAAGGTGCACTTACTTTAGAACTTCACTAGTTCTTAAATTTATCTGGCTATAGAAGACTTTTTCTTTTTTTTTTAAGTTTAAGAGCTTAAGGTTCTTAAGAATTTAGGATTCCAGGGAACTAAAAGTGTATGGACTACACCTTGGGAATGCTAGAACCAAGTGAAATATAGAGGTTACTTCCTTATCTTCACAATGCCCACCTGTGATACTGCTGGTGTACATTCCCCTAGTGTTGAGAAATCAAATTCTAAATTTTGTACATACAGTTTTGTTATTAAATATCTAATCATGTTGTTATAATGACAGATAATTAAAACGGATACCACCACCAAACTTCTTTCTACTCAGCAAAGCAGGTAATAAAGTATTCAAAGAATGTATTTAAAGTATTTAACTCCTGAACCTCTTTTTTTTTTTTTTTTTTTTTTTTTTTAGAGCAAAAAGATTACTATTTTATTTAAAACCTAACACAAGAATCACCACTTGATTGATAGATCTTAATGCTTGGAAAAAGGGAATATGGGCTCCATCATAATTTTTTCCCCAAGGAAAAGATTAGTGCCTTTCTTTTTCCCCAGTACCATCACTATTCTGGATTTTGACAGCACACAGAAATCAAAAGTGTTCTTTAAAAATCAATTCTTTGTGAAAGATCATAAATGTCTACAAGCAAATAATAACCCTTTTAACTGTTACGTTATTTTACAGTTTCCTGAACCTCTTTTATATATACTTTGTTTCATAGCGTGTTGCACTTCGGGGATACTGTGTTTGTTTTTTTGTTTTGAAAACAAAGGTTTGTAACTACCCTGTGTTGAGCAAGTCTATTTTTCCAGTAGTGTTGCTCACTTTGTGTCTGTGTCATGTTTTGGTAATTCCTGGAATATTTTGAACTTTTTCATTATTATGTGTTATGGTGATCTATGATCAGTGATTATGACTTGCTAAAAGCTTAGATATACCAACATCTCTAACAATAAAGTATTTTAAAATTAAGATATGTACATTACTTTTTAGATATAATGCTATTGCACACTTAATAGGTTATACCATAAACTTAACTTTTACATGCACTTTGGGAAACCAAAAAATTCATTTGACTCACTATATTGTGATACTAGCTTTACCACAGTGGTCTGTACTGAACCTGCCATTATCTCCCTCTCTTTTAAGATTCAGTATTAACCAATTACTTTATTCACTTTTATAGATGCTTTATAGAGTCTACAATGAGGAATTTTCAACCTTGTTTAATTGATAAACACTATGACAGTGATCAGGTATCTGTGTTTTATTCAAAGGTTATGTCACTCTGTAATTTTCTTTACATGTTATACTTGCTATACACAAAGTACATGGCAACACAAAAGAAGTACCCACTTACTGCTTGTGGGGAACACACACTTCTCTACTTTGGGTCTTGCAAGATGAACAGGGTTTCACAGGTGGTAAGGACACGAAGGGCAATCAAGACACAAGGAACAACACATACAAAGGCATCAAGACAAGAAAGGCAATGGTACACCCAGGTGATGACAAAAGACCCACATACTACTGGCACTTCAGGTGAGAAGGAAAGCAGGAGATGCAAGAGGCTGCTTGGGAATAAACTATCGGGGCCTTGCACATCATATTAAGGAGTTTGGAATTAACACTGTATTCAACGAGGAATGGGTTTTTCTAGGGAGCAACAATAAAAATTTGAGTTAAAAAAAGATAACTATGTACGAACATGGAAGATGAGGAAAAAGTGAGGAGGGAGAGAAGAGACAAATAAATTAGGTGGCAAAGGGAAGAGATGAAGAAGGACCAGATATTTGGAGGTGAGGCTGGATGACTGAGGAAGATGACCAGGGAAGGGGGGTGAGCACAGGAAAGAGACACTGAGGATGAAAGCAGGAAAAAAGCAACAATTTCAAGTCTGAAGTATCTGCAGGACATGGAGGGAGGGACTGGGCTACTGCCAACGTGGCAGTGACTGGCTGTATACAGGTAGTAAACGAAAGCATGAACTCAAGGGTGAGATCACCCAGACAGAGCCAAGAGGGAGAGAAGGAACACAGAGAAAATCTGGTGAGCAAAAACATCTGAAGGAAAAACAGAAGAGGGTGAGAGTGAGAAAGAATATCACTGAATAAACTGAGGGCGCATTCTTATCTGAGAGTTAAAAAATAGAGTCAGATGTTGAAGAAAAGCTTTACGCTGACTGCTTTAATTCTCATAAATAACACGACACAGAAACAAATGTGCTGAAGTTTTTTAGGGTAATAATGTATTACATTAAATCTAAAAGCAGTAAATCTCCTCTCTCTCCCAAGAGAATTTTACTTACTTTTAAGAAATATAATGTATTTTGAAAATATGAGTCACAGGAACATGTGTGTGAGCCTGATTCTTCAGGGTGGTCAAAATAAAAAAAAAAGAGCTACACTGTTAAGATGCCAATTTAGGCATTTCCATTGAAAGCATAATCTGGAATTGCAGTAAAACCTCTATTACAACAGTCCAATATAACAGTGACTCAGATCTTTCAAATCACATACCCTTAAAAGAAATATTTTGGTAAAAAATCTAATAGCATCTAAAGCTTAAAAGAGAATACCTAAAATCTATTGTGAAACCTACCCTTCATTGCTGATTTAGTATAAGAGTTCCTCAGTTTATATAATTTCCAAACCATGTGTTCAGAACCCAAGTGTTACTGCAATAACTTAATTCATGTTCTCTAAATAAAAAAAAACCCACCATGTAATTCATCAATTCTTTGGGAGTCTTCTTAGCATACTTACAACAACCAAGAGGCCTCATTTCAGCATTCTGTGTGTAGACCTGAGAAATATCAGCAATCCTTTTGCACAGCATGTCCACAGGAATCTCATAGCCATACTTGTATTTCCAATTAGCTGCCTCATAGCGTGCCCTCTGTACCTGGGATCTGCTGTCAGCTTAGAGCATAAAAAACACAAGTTTATTACTTTAGAGGAAAGAGTGAACCTCAAAATCAGATGATTTTCAATTTTCTATATATATGAAAAATTGAAAACTGAAAATCATCTGATTTATATAAATATATAATATATATTATATATTTATATATAAATATGTATATATTTATATAAATACGTAAAATCTCCACTATGACTTGAGAGAAGCAGAAGTGGTCCACTCTGGCTTTTTCTATCACTACTGAATAGTCAATGACTCAACAACACATACATGACAAAAAAGGAAAACATTTTTAAAAGATGGGAGTTCTACACATAGCACTGTACTTTCATGCTAAGCCCTTCAACAGCTGTCAAAATAGTTCCTGCAGGTGTCTAACTATCCCCAAAAGAACAAGTTTTAAGGAGAGAGAATAATGTTTCTTCTGATCTTTTCTGTAGGCTTTAATTTTCCCTTGATTTCAGAAAATAGAAACTCAAAGTAATTTCTGTAATTCTCATTCTCTTCTAATCGTGTCATTATTACCAGGTTTGAAATATACTTACATCTCCTTAAACTATTAACTATATATGAAATAAATGTCTATGACAGCGGCCTCAGTCCAGTTTCCCTGACAGCAATAGCAACAGAGATCTAATTCTATAATACTTAAGATTTCAAAACAGCTTATAATACTCTGAATATACTGACATTAGCCTTAGAAGACTGCAAATCTATTCCTATTATCTGCAAATGAGGCACTAAAGGAAGCCTTTTAAAAATTAACACAAAACTCAAAAATAATTTGAATAAAATAACAAACCTAAGTAGAAATTGAGCCAATTACCTGTCATTCCTGTCATCACACAGCCAATGTTTTCAGTTATCTTGAATAAGTGAGTCACTGTGCTGGAATCCAATAATTTGTCCTAATGAACAAAATAAATCAAGATAACTTTTTAAAAATCAGAGGTCTCTGTGCAGGGATAAAAAATACTACAAAATTATAAAAAAAAATAAAAGAAATACTATAAAATTATAGTGATAAACTATATAATAAATGTTCTCTGTTCATTTTATAGATAAAACCAGTTTTTTAAAAAGGCAGGGAGGAGACTCAGTCTTCCTTTTTTAGATGACAGGTTTCCTGTGGGCAAGAACTATAGCTCACCAAAGCCTGTTTCAAGGTCCCTGAAGATGAAAGATCTAGAATTCCCATTGTGCTTATAATCACACCACAAATTTCAATATATTAACTGTCTACTCAGCTAAACCACCCATAGCTACTCAGTAGATACTTGTTGAATGAAACAGAAAAGCAGAGGCAAAGCAGGAATAGTAATGTGAATGTATACAGGTAGTCATATACTTCTGTACAAACCTATAAAAAATCCTTGCATTATATTCTGTAACAATTGGCTATCTGGGCAGTATTACTTACAGGTACTTTCTTCTGTGTGACAATTACTGCACAGTCTTTCCCTCTGACAGCTACCGATGTAAGGCCACCCTGGTTAATAGCCTTAAAAGCATATTCTGGAAAACAGAATTGTGTTTTTAAAAGGTGGAATAAATTATTAGATTCATGTAATGGCATACAAGCGGTCATTAAAAAGAATGAGCTAAAGCTGTATGATCTAACACAGAATGTTGTCCAAGACAAGCAAAGTCAAACTAATAATGATAATAATAAATCATAGTTAAACCAACTCCAGTTTGTTCCATTTTAGTTTACTGTAATCATTTTCATCAGGCTAAAGTACCAAATTTCTAACAAAGAATTAATTTATCATGCCCTATCTTTATCAATTACATCTTATCACTTTATTTTAAAGATTTTATATATTTAACAGAGAGAGAGATCACAAGTAGGCAGAGAGGCAGGCAGAGAGAGAGGAGGGAAGCAGGCTTCCTGCTGAGCAGAGAGCCCGATGCGGGGCTCGATCCCAGGACCCTGAGATCAAGGCAGAGGCTTAACCCACTGAGCCACCGAGGTACCCCACATCTTATCATTTTAAAAGTCTGTTTTGTGGCCATTATTTCTACCAGGTCTGGTTTTCCTGGGTCAAATTTAGTTGCTCTAAATTTTCAAGATTTACTACTGCTGTTAGTCTGACTATATGCAATTTTAACTGCTGTTAGATTATTCTGCATTGTTTTTTTTCCTCCCTACCAAGTTGAAATTTTCTGGATCATGGTTTTCCAATCTTCATGATATCTACAACAAGGATCCTTGAGTTTGCCTATGACAAGTGCAGCTTGTGCACTTCCAGCTGCTGTCAGACCATTCCCTAGGTTAAAACAGATGAATCAAAGTGGTAGCATGCAAATGACTTTGGCACCGTGCAGTTTGGCTGACAATGATTGCCTCTGGAGAGCAGAATTACAGACAAGACTACTCCTTTCTATGCTATGTATTTCTAGAATATTTAAATCTCATTTAAACATCTAATTTGTAATTATAAAGACGGCAGCAGAAATACATGCTCACTGTAGAAAATAGAGGGAATACAGAAGATAATGTAAAGGAAAAAAATTACTCATAACTCCAATCATTATCTGCATTTTGACATAATAGATATTTTAAAAATTCTGTCAAGTACTACTCTGGGCACTGGGTCGGAAGTCTGGCCTCATCATCTCTTCAAAAAACTAACTGGTAATGAGGATCAGCTGAAACAAAGATACTACCTATGCCAAAGAATTTCCTTTAATTGGAGCTATAATAAAAACCACTTATCAATTATTTCTAAGTAGCTATATTTTGAAGACAGAAAAGTAGAGTAAAACGACTCTAATGTAAGGGAAATCCTCAAATTTAGCTTAGATTTAACTAGGTTATAATAGCTTATTTTTACCATCCCGTTATACCACAAATAACTTCTAAAATACAATGTTTCAAAATGTTTTTCAGTTTTGTTTCTCATATGGCCAAAAAGCTTCTACGAGATCAAACCTCCATTGCTAAAAACTGTAAACTCTAAACAAAACAACTACTTGAAGGCACCAGAGAGTGGCCAAAAGGAGGCAGATTCTAGAGGGGGAGATGATGGTTGGAGAAGGAAATGGCATGAGGTAAGTTTCTTCCTGTTTTCATGGCTTACAACAGACTGAGTGTAAGTCCTGGTTAGGGCTAAACACCCATAGAAAATTCAGTCTCTTTGGCATGGCATGCAGATAGAGAAAACAGTTTGGGGGTAACTACAGCTGCAGGAAAATAAGGGAAAGAAAGGAGAGAGCCAGAGAGGGAGAGCCCCAACCTATCTATGTTACCCAAATCTCTGGGTGATTCCATAACCACACACGCACAAGACAGACTCCAAGCAGCTTAGCTAAGGATAAAAGAAAGTGAGATTGAGTTGCCAGCCAAATTTGCCTGCTAGAAAAAAATCAACGTTCTTTGGAGGAATATAGCAGAATCCAAGCCAACAACTTCATTAAATATTAAAGGACAAAATACTCTAATTAAAAGCAGAAACTGTCAGAATGGTTAACAAAGCAAGACTCAAACATACCCTATCACAGACACAGTTTAATAAACAGTAAGCATCAGGAAGTTGAAGGGACTATACTAATCAGACAACATACAGACTTCAAAACAATGTATCAGAGATAAACAAGGACATTTCAAAAGCAGAAAAATCAATTCATAAGGAAGCTATAACAATCACAAATGTATGTGCACCTTATAAAAGTACTTCAAAATACATAAAAGGAAAATTGACAAAACTTAAAAGGGAAATGGCAAAACCCATCCAGTTAAAGATTTTAACACCACCACACAAGTGAAATAGACATAGATACACATACACACAAAGTAGACAAACACTATATGGACCACACTATCAAGTGCCTCGACCTCACTGGTATCTGCAGACTACTACCAATGACAACTGAAGAATACACATGCATATGGTGTAATACAAATGCACAAGGTACCTTTACTAAGAGCATATATTAGAGGACATAAAAATAAGTCTCAATACATTTTAAAGTACTGAAATACCTAAATATTTGAAAATTTTAAAACACTTTTCTAAGTAATCCATGGATCAAAGAAATAATCATAAGAGAAATTTAAATTTTGACCTGACTGATAATAATATATCAAGATTTGTAGGATGCAGCTAAAAGAAGGAATTTTATGGCAATGGTGGACAGACCCTAAGGTGGCCTGCTCTCTACAATCCCTGCCTCCTGGTGTTCACACCTTTGTGTAATCTCCTCTTCCTGTGTGGACAGGACCTGTAACTTGCTTCTGACAATGAATATGGCAAAGATGATGGGATATCATTATCCTGATTACATTATAGAAGACTGCCTTAAAAACAAAAGCAGTACATTATCTTCCATACCATGATATTTCTCCTACCATCATCTTTTTCTAACATATTGTTGTCTTACAAAAGTAATAAATGTCTGTCCCAAATATGAGTAAATATGCAAAAATTTTAAAATAAAAATATTTACCTAATAGTTTATGCTTTTGAGAAAACCCAAACTAATTCCAATTCCCTCATAAATATAAGTGAAATGTAGGCAGATAGTGCTGGATCTAAAATATTATCAGAGGTAACAAGTACATTTACATGGAATTTACAGATATTAAGTGAACTTACAAACTGACTTATCTGTGAAATGAGTCTAATTTCAGTCCTTAACTGTACCCTGTATGTGCCTCATTTATCAATAAAACTACATATATATAAAAAAGACTGTCTTGGGACGCCTGGGTGGCTCAGTTGGTTGAGCGACTGCCTTCGGCCTCAGGTCATGATCCCAGTATCCTGGGATCAAGTCCCACATTGGGCTCCTTGCTCAGCAGGGGGCCTACTTCTCCCTTGGCAGGGAGCCTACTACTCTGTCTACCTGTGCTTGCTCGCTCGCTGGCGCTCTCTAACAAATAAATAAATAAATAAAATCTTAAAAAAAAAAAAAAAAGACTGTCTTGATAGCAGACTAACTCTAGAGATTCCTCTTACTGGCTCGCTAAGTAGCTGGATGGCAAGGAGCCATGAGTCTTCCAGGGAATAGCCAGCAAGCAGCTGGGGCCCTTGGTTCCATACTGAAAGGAAATGAATTCTGCCAAAATCCTCAGTGAGACTGAAAGCAGAGTCTTCTCCAGTTGAGCCTCCAGATGGGAACACAACCTGGACAACACTGCTACAGCCCTAGGATATTCTAAGCAGACTATTCCTGACCCACAGATATCGTTGGAGTTAAAAATGTATGTTATTTTTACCTGCTGTTTGTAGTAATTTTTATGCATCATAAAAAACTAATACGCTAGCCTTGTTTACATTAGAAAGTTGAAAATCAAGGAGCTAAGCCTCTAAAAAGTTTAGTGAAAGGTAAAATAAACCCAAATTTGAAAAAAGCATTAATAAAGATCAGAAATCAATGAAATAAACAAAAAGAGGAAGTCAGGAAAGTAAAAAATTGATTCTTTGAGCAAAAACAACAAACTTGAGATGGGGAGATTATCCCAGTGGGCCCCAAATGCAATCATATGTATCCTTATACAGTAGATGGAGAGGGAGATTTTACGCAGGGAAGGTACTGTGAAGAGGGAGCAGAGATTTGAAGATGCTGGTCTGGAAGATTAGAGTCATGCAGTCCCAATCCAAGGAAGCTAGTAGCCTCCAGAAGTGGAGAAGGCAAGGAATATATTCTCCTAAGGTCCCGCCTAACACCTTGATTTTGGTCCAAGGAAACTGATTTTAAGACTTCTGGTCCCCTGAACCACAAGAGAATATATTTCCTTTTTAGCCACCAAATGTGGTAATTTGTTACAAAAGCCACAGGAAACGAATTTGCCCCCCCCCCCACCAAACTAATCAGGAAAATAAGAGAATACAAATTGCTAGTACTGGGAATTAAAAAAGGGGGCTATCATTATAGACATTATAGAGATAAAGCAATATTAAGAATAGCCATTTATATACAGATGATTCTTTTATCTAGGTCACTATCCTTGATCTTGCCTAATTTCAGCACCACATTTCCAAATGCCTGCTGTTATTACTCAATTGCTCAGAACATGATTTTGGCCTAAGAAATAATCCATCTATGGCTGTAGAGGGATATTAGTTTGCAACATTTACCAACTCTCCTCTTACATTATATTTTTTGTGAACAGACCTGCTCTTTCTCATACCAACATCTTTTCTTCTTTATGTGCTGCCTGAAGTGCCCTCTCACTCTTATCTCAACTTAACCAGAGCTTGCCCTTCCTCCTCAAGCCTCTTCCAGCTCCCATGGATTCTTTCTGATTATCCCAGATGAGATTCTTCAAACCCTTCTCTGAATTTCTATAGCATTTCCTATTTCCCTGAAGTGTGTATTTTGCCCCTTCACATCTAGACTGGATAGTGAAATAAAACCAAGGAACCAAGGAAATTTAAAATTACATTTGCAACCAATAAATACTAAATCAAAGGTTGGCCATAGGCCCAATTCAGCTTACTAAAGTTGGTTTAAAATGCAGGGTTTTCTAGGAAGGTTTTAAAAATCAAATTAAAAAAATCTGGACTTAATTTCCTCAGGAAAAAAAATTCGGGTAACACTTCACCCTCATTCTTTTTTTTTTTTTTTAAGATTTGTTTGTTTATTTTATTTTTATTTTTTTTTATTTTTTTTTATTTTTTTTTAATATTTTATTTATTTATTTGAAAGAGAGGCAGTGAGAGAGCATGAGCGAGGAGAAGGTCAGAGGTAGAAGCAGACTCCCTGTGGAGCTGGGAGCCTGATGCGGGACTCGATCCCGAGTCTCCGGGATCATGACCTGAGCCGAAGGCAGTCATCCAACCAACTGAGCCACCCAGGCATCCCTGTTTGTTTATTTTAGAGAGAGCGTGCATATGCACGCAAGTGCACACAAGTGCATACAAGCTGGGAGGAAGGGGCAGAGGGAGAGGGAGAGGGTAGAGAAGCTGACTCCCTGCTGAATATGGAGGCTATTCAGGGCTCATCTCATGACCCTGAGATCATGAAGACCTGAGCCAAAACCAAGTCAGACGCTCATCCAACTGAACCACCCAGATGCCCAGACCCTCATCCTTACATAGTGAACATCACCTCTGGCTGACAGATGCTTTGCAGTTTTTCAGTTTCCACCACTCCTTGTCATATTTCAGCCTCTTTCACTCACTAACAATACTTTTCTAATCTGCTTAAATAATGCAAAAGATTTTTTAAAAATGCAGAAGATAAAAGTCATAAGAGACAGAGCTACCCCCATCACCACATAATAAAATTTTGTCCCACAAAATAAAAAATATTTTACATATAAAAAATACTTCTCAGTAGAGAATACAGCTGTGAATTTGCCAGGATTCAGTGAAGGAGTCCTCTACCTTCCTCTCTATATAGATTAGTGCTTTCAAATAAAATAGTCATCAGTCACATGTAGCTAATGAGCACCTGAAATGTACCTAATGCAACTGAGGAACTGAATTTTTAAAGTTCTTAGTTAAGAATTATCTTTCCTGGGGCGCCTGGGTGGCTCAGTGGGTTAAGCCGCTGCCTTCGGCTCAGGTCATGATCTCAGGGTCCTGGGATCGAGTCCTGCATCGGGCTCTCTGCTCGGCAGGAGCCTGCTTCCCCCCCCCCCTCTGCCTGCCTCTCTGCCTACTTGTGATCTCTCTCTGTCAAATAAATAAATAAAATCTTAAAAAAAAAAAAAAAGAATGATCTTTCCTACTGTTCATCTCCTACTTCTCTGAACTTCCCTTCTCAGTCCCCTTCACCGCTTTTACCTCCTCAGCCAAGTTCTTAAATACTGGTATTCCCCAGGATTCTATCATTTCTCCCTATCCCGGGATGATTTTATCCTATATAATCATGACTAACTGTGTCACCTTTAGCTATGTACCCACAGTTGCAAATGACTACTTCTCCCACAGGCATTTCTGAAAATTACTCTTCTATAAACCTGCAACTTTAAAGTCTTTATCTCAAATAATATTTTTACTAACCACTTGAGCTACAAACCTGGGTACTATCCTTGACTCCTTCTCTTCTCCCTCAACAGAAAAATGTTCATTCATACCTAGAATTTGCTTTAAAATACTTTTTTAAAAAATTTTATTTATTTTTTTTGACATACAGGGATTACAAGTAGGCAAGAGAGGCAGGCAGGGAGAGAGAGAGGAGGAAGCAGGCTCTCCGCAGAGCAGAGAGCCCGATGCAGGGCTTGATCCCAGGACCCTGGGATCATGACCTGAGCCGAAAGCAGAGGCTTTAACCCACTGAGCCACCCAGGCGCCCCGCATTTGCTTTAAAATACTCTTAACAGAGAGAGAGGGCAAACATATGGGAAGGGGAATAAAGAGAAAACAAGACTGACAAAATGTTCAGAACTGATGAAGCTGGGCGATGGGTATATGAGGATCATCATACTATTCTACGTACTTTTGCTTGGAATTTTCCATAATCAAAATTTAAAAAATAAAACTCAAGAGTCTCCTCCACCCTTTCTCAGTTCCTTAGTTCACTCATTAGGGCTTAAACGGATTATGGAACAAGTTTCTCCTAATTGGTCTTCCTGTCATCAGTCCCTTTCTACTCGAATTCTACTCAACTTTCCTGCTATCCTACTTAATAATCTTGTCGTCGTTCTTCCAGCTATGTCCAAAACTCAAGTAGCAAAGTCCAAACTCTACCATGGCACCCACATCTCTTCAAAACTTGCTATAATCTGCTCTACCAGTCACTGTCCATGCTTCGGCTATCCTGACTGACCTATGCACTTGGTTCCCCCAGATCTGTCTATCAATTCATCTTCTTTGAGGAATCTTTCTTGACTGTGTCTTTTTTTGTTTGTTTGTTTTTTTGAGTAATCTCTATACTCAACATGGGACTCAAACCCATATCCCTAAGATCAAGAGCCACATGCCCCCATGACTGAGCCAGCCAAGCACCCCATGTGTCACTTTCCATAGTAACCTTCTTGTATTATTTTAGTACTCACCATCTGTCCTATAATTTTAATAAAATTTTATATAAATAAATCCCCATTAGAACATTACCACCATAAAATATTTTTAATAATTTCCAGAAAAATGGAAGCTGCTGGAGTAAAAAATCTCGAGACAACATAATAATGAGAGTATCTTCTAAAGAAACACTGGTAGGGTAAGAATAGGACAGTTTACAGCAGAGGTGCGCATGAAGGCCAATCAAGAAAAAAAAAAAAAACAGAATAGTGTAAGGGGAGCATTTAAAAGGTGTATTTGTTTTTTAAAACCAGAATTCAAATGTGAGAAATATTAAACACTTTATTTCCATCACTAAATACTGGGGTTTTGGGGGTTTTGGATAAAATTTCAGAAACTTACAAACTAGCAAACACTATTACATTAATCTCTGTAATCTGCTCTTGAATGTCCAAAATTACGTAAGACAAGGATAACTGATAGACCATTTCCCATTTTTTAAACTGAATAAGTCATATAAAGTATTACACTCAATCCCAAGCCTCCAATTCCTTAAACTGTAATTTAAATACATAGTAAAATACCTATTTGTAAGTATTAGGTTGAAACAATAAACAGCTATTTTTATAGATAAAAAAAAGTCAAACATTAGCAGTTTCATATGGTTTAGCCTAATACTAAATCAGTAGGTTAGAATGTTCACTGCCTCTTTGACCACAAACAAAATGGTACTTAAATCACTGTTTTGTATAGAGACTTTTCTTTCCCAATAACCTCTTATTCACTTTGTTTGTTTATTCACTTTGTCTCTTTCCTTATACTTTTCCCCAATACTTTCCCAACTTTTCTGGGAGTCATTTATGTAACACTAGAAAAAAAAAATGGGGGCTCAATATGAAAGGTATTGAGACAAAAATGTTGAGGACAAGCACAACGCCAGACATCAGCTCACAGTACGATCTGCACATCACAGCAGGGACGCACAACCCCTTACAGACACCGGCTTTGTAAGGCCTCTACAGGTGATTCTGAGGTTCTGCCATTATAAGACTAAGATTTTCCCCACCCATAATTTTGTTTGGAATGCTATACTGACTTTTGGAAGATAAACATTTCCGCCCCCTCCCCTACATAAACTTAAGCTGAAAAACAAAAAGGAATTGAGAGATCTATACATTCTATGAAGTTTGGTTATTAAAAAGAACCAGGGTTGTTCTACTGGGGCAAGGCAGGTATTCTACAGAACATGTCTGTATTTAATTTCAAAGCTTCATGCTAGAAACTTTTTGTTATTAAGATTTTTGGAAGCTTTTCATTCTTAGGTCTTTCCCTAACCTTGTAACCTAAATGGAAAGTGTATCTCATTTCATAGTGCCACCTAATGTTACCCTCTATAAAGCCATCATCTAGGGGCACCTGGGTGGCTCAGTCGGTTAAGTGTCTGACTCTGGGTTTTGGCTCAGGTCATGATCTCAGGATTGCAAGATCAAGTCCCACAACAGGCCCTGTGCTTAGCGCAGAGTCTGCTTGAGATTCTCTATCTCTGCCCTGCCCCCTGCTCATGGGCTCTAGTAAATAAAATCTTAAAAAACAAAAACACCAGGACGCCTGGGTGGCTCAGTTGGTTGAGCAGCTGCCTTCGGCTCAGGTCATGATCTCGGCGTCCTGGGATCGAGTCCCACATCGGGCTCCTCGTTTGGTGGGGAACCTGCTTCTCTCTCTGCCTTTGCCTGCCACTCTGTCTGCCTGTGCTCGCTCTCTCGCTTTCTCTCTCTCTGACAAATAAATAAAATCTTAAAAAATTTTAAAAAAAAATGCAGACTATTAAAAAAAAACACCCTCATCTTTAAGCAGGTGGGTCATTAGAAATTCTGGCACTGGCATGGGGATGAGGGATGAATATGAGATTTAAAAACAGCAGTGTTTGATTTCATTAAACACTTTTTTTTGTGTAGTTACAATACGTATGTATTTATGTTTATTCACATATTTAATTTCAAGTCTAATTAATTTCAAATCAAAGAGGGCATGAGAAGTATGGGTTCAGAAATACATTAAAACTATTTTTTAAATTTTATTTATTTATTTGACAGACAGAGATCACAAGTAGGCCGAGAGGCAGGAAGAGATAGAGAGGGAAGCAGGCTCCCTGCTGAGCAGAGAGCCCGATTCCAGGCTTGATTCCATGACCCTGAGATCGACCTGAGCCGAAGGCAGAGGCTTTAACCCACTGAGCCACCCAGGTGCCCCTTAAAACTATTTTTTTTTAATAGCAAAAGATACAAACAGTAGGTTCTTCTCAGTCCATTTATTTATAGAACTCTTGATTCCATTTTTATCAGCCACTGAGCCCTTACTATGTGACAGATACTGTTCTCAGCACATCTATTAAGTCATTAAATCCTTAGAGGCCTGTCAGCCCTAGGATTTTTATTTTACAAGTGAAAAGTTCTCATAGTTGGTGTGGAGCAGGACTTGAACCCTGCTTTGGGTTCAAGGAATCCTAGCTTCGCTACCAATGCCAGATTGGTATTTCTAGAATAGCAAACTGTCCTCTCCAATCTATTTCTACTGGTCCATTTCTTTTCTGTTCCTTAGCAGTATGCTCCCTCAGATGCAACTAGGCAATGCTCAGATCCACCAGGCAGGCAAATTCAAGTGCCACTCCTCTCCCCTTCCTTGCCAGACCTATCCAGCAAAGAATCAGCAAGCAGAAGAGAAAAGCTGGAAAGTAATCAGGTTTATTTTGTCCCACCTGGGCCTTAGTTTCCCAACTGATACCTTGGGTAATTTCTGAAGTTAGATTTTAGAGCTAGGTGCTCTATGTATAGCTCTACAGTTTTTTCTACACGCATACACAGACACCCCTTGAATACACCCATTAAAAGAAATCTTTCCATAGTTACTAAAGAGTATAAATGACAATACAAATTCTTTCTCTTACTCCCTGAGAGCAAACACTGTTTGTTTATAATTATGGTTAGCATTGTAACTTTAAATTTATACTTTTTTGATTTATCAACGTTAGATTACATTTATCTTTTGAGTACCAACTATGGAAGATGAGGGGCATACACTCACCCTCCCATTAATCTTTCCTTCCCTGTTATCTCCTCATTTTTGCTATATTATTTTCCCATTATTAAGTTAACAATTTGCACTCATACTTCCTATATGCTTTGTCTTTGGTGGATTCTAAAGTTTATAAACTCATAAACAGCATTTACAGTATTATCAACGTGTACAAATATTTCACTAGAGAACCAAGCATGGATGGACCATAAAAAAGGAAATACTCCATGTCTACAAAGCTACCAATCTAATAGATCAGGAAAAATAAAAGGCGCCAAATAATCAACAGGCATCTAATAACATTTACTGATCACTTAGTACTGTACTAAGCACTCTACATTTATTGTCGTATTTAATCCCCAAAACCACCACATAAAAAGGAATTATTAACCCAACTTTGTAAAGAGAAACTAAGGCTAATGTTATTTATCACTTGCCCAAGTTGGCTAGTATGGAGCATGCAGGGATCTGAATCCAGGTATGGCTCCAGGGCCTGAACACTTCACCACTATACTGCTTGTTCATACTAACTATTCTTTCACTTTCCTTTTCCTAGCAATGTCTAATTAGTGCCCTGATAGCAGAGACAATGTGTTATTCAACAAGGCAGAACTGAAAAGTCATCCTGTCTATATATGAACCTTGTTTGGACCACACGTTTTATTCCAAATTTAAAAAAAAATTATTTAACTGACACTATATCCAGTCTTTCTACTCACCAAAATCTGGGAAGCATTAAAGACTGCTTTATGGCTGGATTTCACAATATGGTATAGAAAAGCAAAATGCAGGTCTGACTTTTCCTGTTCATACATTAAAAACCACAATATAGAACATTCAAAGCAGTGACCCAACATAGAAAAGTTCTTTAAAACTCGGGAAAGAAACTAAAAAGGAAACTTTATTGAGGATACAGTTATCACCTCGCTTGTTTGATCCTATTTTTCAATTGGGGATGAGTTACGAGGGTTACTGAATTACCCTTGTTTTTTGCTACATTATATACTGTATGTAGCCATATACTGGATAAGTTCCATCCTAAGTTATCTTTAACTCTATTTCTAAAGTTTACAGGTAAAGAGAACCTCATTTATATGCCAACTCTCTTCTTATGATTTCCAAGCACAAATGAAATTACTGTCCTCCCCAAAGCAGTGTGCTAAACTCATTCAAAAATCAAAGGATCACGGGGCTGGATATACATCAGATTCTCCAGGTGCTACATTCTCTATGTCAAGAGGTTAAAGATCGGGGTTATAATTATAATCTAAACCCTGACACCACTTCGATCCAACACACTATACTGTTACACTGAATGAATGATAGCTACTTTAGGGTTTATTTCCACTAAAGCTGTTCTGCAGTAAACAGCCAGTTCACCGTACCTCACCTACAATTCAGAACCAGCTTTTAAACTGCTTAGAAACATTCAGATGTGGGTTAAAAGGGGATGCTAGTTTCTCTAGAATTGACAACCATTCATTCTATCTGCCAGTTTTCTAAAGATGTCCTGAACCCTGTAGACACTTGTAATCTGACACTTTTTTTTCCTCTTTTTATTCGTTTGTTTACATATCTGTCACTCCCTTTCAGCTGTGCGCTTCAGTACAGGAGAGAGTGTGACATCTCTGCATCCCCTAGGACCAGCACAGCGTCTGGCACATAAAAAAGGTTCTAAATGCCAGTGCACAATTAACTAGGATAAGGAAGTGCATGTTGCAAACAAAGGAAAACGGAGATGAGCGTTTCAATGGCAAGGTTAAGGAGCCAATTATCCTTGAGAGAAGTACGGACGTTGGGCCCACCCAGGCCAAACTGTAACAAGTGAAGGGGCGTCAGGAAGCCAGAGTCAGCAACTGCAGTTCTACCTTCCTTAACTCTTTATTGTGACCAGGAGGTGCGGCCGCTCACCCTGAAGAGCTCGAGGCCTTCAGCCATCGGGACACGGATCCCTCCTCCAGACAGGGGTGGGACCACCACGGGATTGGACCCAGCCTCGGCCTTTCTCCCGCCCCAGTTCCGGCCATGCCTCAGCCCGCGGACTACACTCCGGCCGCGTCTGCCTGCTCCAGGCCATACCATGACAGAGCAATTCGAGTGGACCAAAGGCAGACTCGGTTCACTCACCTACTTGGTAGAGCCGGCCCTCGGGTGAAAAAATGGTAATGTGGCGGTCAAAACCAGCGCTGGAACCACGGGACATGTTGGCGAACCCACCACTTCAAGCACTGTCTCTGAACCCCGTAGCTCCCGCACCAGGAGTACAAATCCCCCCGGAAGTTGCAACGACTGCTTCCGGGGCACCGGCTGGCTACATCCGCTCTTGCGCGCCGAACTCACGACTCTAGCGTCGGTTCAGGCGCGGAGAGAGCTCCGAGGCCCCACCCCTCATTGGGGGGTGGGGAGAGCAGGAGAAGCCTTCGGTGTGCGCCTGCGCCAGTCCCACGGCTGGGCGCGCTGCAGATACCGGGTGGACCTCCGGTAGTGGCGGTTTGGGGCTTTCATCTGCAAAGTGAATTGGCCGTAGCAAGGACGAAAAAGCTTTCGGAGGGCCCAGAGTAGTGATCTCTCTACCGGTGGGACTTAAATGGATGGTGTATTTAAGTCCGTTGTTAGTTTTGAAACGTGTATATCCAGCCTGTGTCTAGATTGCTGGCGTTGTTCCTAATCTGTACCCACCCACTTTCCTTCCTACTACAGGGAAAAATGGGTTGCAGCCGCTGCGACAGTAACCGTTTACTTTAGGTACAGAAGGGAGCGGGTTCTGGAAAGAGCAGAATTTTCTGGCCAGGTAAGGTCCTTTTGACCAGCAACCCTAAGTTTGGGTTAGAGGCGGAACTGGAAATACAGGAGTAATGGAGGAATCATGAGGTTAAGTTTCCTTGATTGAAACTGAAGAACAGAAAGGACAGGGCGTATAGCGGGCTGTTGAATAAACTTATGTAATTCCAAGCGAACTGGGTAGCTCTGGGAAAACAGGAGATAGCCTTAAAACAGCAGGTGGCCTTGTAAAATTGTGCCTATTTTGACTTCTCCCGCAAGCACACCCCTATTTAACCAATATAAAATGCAAAACATGACGTTAGGCTGGTATTGTTCCGCTCTCCACCGCCCCCCCCCAAATAATTTGTGCACTAGAAAGTCAGATTATGCCAAGGTTTCTGGCATTTTTAAGTGCCTGCTGTAAGTAATACTAAAGTAGGGATTCCTACCTCCTTAATGTATTTTCCCCTAAGCTCACTTTGCATTTAAAGGAAAAAATGTATAAGAACCTCTCAAGGAGTTTCTTAAGGAAGCTTCAATTCTCAAGAATGTTCTTTAAAGATAAACTTCTATTTTATTAACCTGAAAAAAAAATCCAAAACTGAAACATGATTAAGAAAATACTAAATGCAAACAGCATCTCTGGCACACAGGGTACTTTCCAGCTCTGGCTGATTTCCAAGTGCACTGATAAAAGCTGTCCCTTGCTTCTGGTTCAGGTCCCTACCCTCAGGACCAACTCCTCCTGACCTTTTCAGTGCTTTTTTTCCCCCTCACACTCTGAGCAATCTTAGTGTACTGTAATTCCCAAACTGCCTGAACAGTTGTAAAGAGTTCTCTGTAAGGCTGCTAAGGAGGGTGAACTCAAGTCCCACAGGTGCCCTCTATGTTGATGTCTCCCAAAATTAGGTCTCTAGCTGACCCCTTCTTTGGAGTGCAGTTTCTCTCCATCTCTCTCTTAAAGATTTATTTATTGGAGAGAGAGAGAAAAAAAAATGTGGGAGGAGGGGCAGGAGGAGAGGTGGAATGCCAAGCAGACACCCTGCTGAGGGAGGAGCGGGACTCAGGGCTCCATCCCAGAACCCCAGAAACCTTAGCCAAAATCAAAAGTTGGATGTTCAACTGACCGAGACACTTAGGTGCACCATGGAGCACAGTCTTACTTAATTGCCTGTGGGGTGTTTTTTTACACTGAGACACGTGGTACCTTAAAACCCAGTGTGTTTAAAACAGAGCTCATCATCTCATCTCTTCCCCCACCAAACCAGTTCCTGCCCCATGTACCACACTTTACAAGTCCTCAGAGCCAAAATCTTATGCAGTCTTCAGTTCCCCAAAACTAGTTACTCTGTCCTTATATAATCATGATCATTGTTTATTCTGCCTTTTTTCTGTTCTGTAATTCATAATTTTGTTCACTATTAATCCCACCCTCCCATCCCCACTAAGCTCCATGAGGGCAAAAATCTTTGTGTTGTTCACTATTATAGCTCAGGGAACTTGAACAATGCTGAGCATAAATATTAGGCAAGTGAATGAATCCCTTACAGCATAAGGGTTAGAAGTACATTTCTATTTAAACCTGAACTTAAATGCCATTTGTGACAGTTACTAGATATGCGACCTAATGCAAACTCCCTAGGTCTGGATTCCCTTATCTATTAAATCTGGATAAGATTCACTTTATGGAGGCTGCTGTGAGGATTAAAAGAGGGAAGGCAAGTGAAGTACTAACAAAGTACCTAGGGCTTAACAAGCGCTTATGAAACAGTTGCTGTTACTGTTGCTTTTCTGTCTGCTCAGTTACCAAATCCTGTTGATTATTCCTATGGGATAGGATAGATCTGCTTTTGATTCCCACTGCCACTGTCTGAATTTAGACCCTCTTCACAGTTTGCCTGTTCTGGCACATACAGTCTCTTCTTGTTGATCCACATTCTTGAAATCATTTTTTTTTCTCGAGCAAACTCTAAGCTCTCATTGAGTTGGTTCCCTGCCCAGATATCTTTTCTTTTTTAAGATTTTACTTACTTATTTATTTTGACAGGCAGAGATCACGAGTAGGCAGAGAAGCAGGTAGAGAGAGAGGTGGAAGCAGGCTCCCTGCTCAGCAGGGAGACTGATGCGGGGCTCGATCCCAGGACCCTGGGATCATGACCTGAGCCGAACCTGCCTAAATTTCTTTGCACTACTGAATAAAATAGTCTTTTGCTTAAAGTTTAGAGTTTTCTACCAGTTGACCTATACTTGTGTTTTCAGCCTTCTGTTTCTTCTTCATCAGCCTATTTCTATCTCAGGGATACACACCACAGCACTGCCCTGAGCACCACTGCCTAAACACTCCTCCAGCTCTCCTAGTTCCCCTGTACTATTCCTCCTGCAAGGACCACTCATTGCCACCTCCTATTTGAAGAAGTTCAAATCCACCAATCTATCTCTTCCCCCCTGTATGTCCAGTGCATGTCATTAATTTGAATCTTTTATTAGCCTGAACCAAATGAATGGCCATTTTTTTTGTAGGTCAAAATGGTCAAATAATTGGTAATTATATGATTTAACTTAAAGAGTTGTGTGTGTAGACTTCACCAAAGATTGGCAGGAGAGAGGCTGGATGCTTTTCATCTCTGTATCTTCTGACACCTCTGACAAGGGGCTTGGCTCATTCAAGTTCAATAAATTACTCTTAAATTGAACTGCAAACAGTAGAAAGAAAGGGACTAACTGAGAAATGTGTTCATAGCTGCAATCCTTTCCTTCCCACGTAGACATGACTGCTATATGGCATCTCTGAGTATTCCCTGCCATGCAGTGATGGGATATTTAAAATCATACAGACTGTAAGCCATGAGAATTTCACAGGTTCAAAGACATCCTAATCCCTTCTTGAGATTGCATTTAAACTGGGCCCTGAAAGAGGCATTGGATTTTGAATAGTATATACATTTTAACACTCTTAAGGATATTTCCTGGAAGGAAACCTCATTTTCCACACAAATACAAACTGAAAGCTATGATGAAACATCCTTGAGGGCAGTGGTCACATCTGTGTTGCTCCCAGTGTATCCCCAATGCCAAACCATGTCTAGCATGCAGCAAGCATTGAAATAATTCTGTGAATATGCATGCTCACTATTTGTGTTTTTTATTATGTTTAATTATCTTTCTTTGAAGAGATTTGTGGATGAATGAGAAACCCAAATTCTAAAACCCTAAAAGGTCAGTGATTTTTTTTTTAAATTTATTTATTTGTCAGAGAGAGAGGGAGAGCGAGTGAGCACAGGCAGACAGAGTGGCAGGCAGAGGCAGAGGGAGAAGCAGGCTCCCTGTCGAGCAAGGAGCCCGATGTGGGACTCGATCCCAGGACGCTGGGATCATGATCTGAGCTGAAGGCAGCCGCTTAACCAACTGAGCCACCCGGGCGTCCCAAGGTCAGTGATTTTATGTTAGAATTTGAGATTTTTCCACTGAGGCAAATGAATTCCTCTGGGAAATCTTTCAGAAAGACAAACCCCTTTGCTGATTCCACTGCTGAGGGAAATCCCCTGGAAGTAGACTAGGTGTGTGCCACTGGGTACCAAGCAGCAGCTAACCTACTCACCCAGGTGGACTTCCCCTGGGGTGGGGACGCTTTCACCAAAGTCGTCAGTGCCCTTGCAGCTTTAATACAGGCCTATGGGGGCAGACTTGCTGTGTCTGTGTGGAAAGTTTGATCTTCCTCTCTGTGGGGCCACCAAGTTAGACTTTTTGAAATGACTTTCTGGTTTTTTGAAAAATTTTAGAGATGACTTGACATCTTGTGAGCCTTGGAAAATCTCCTGGGGGCCCTCCGTTTGGCAAGGCCCACAATCTCCCCTGGGGGTGGAGGTAGGTGGAAGGTTGGGGTTACCCACAAGGCAAAGGTAAAAAGTGGCAGCGTATATTCCCAGTGACTGACTGCAGACATGCTGAATCACATGGTGTTTAAAGACAAGAATTTAGTCCTGAGCTTAAGTTGCTCTGCTAGCAGTTCAGTGAGCCAGGGAACGTAAGAATGAAGCTGATCTCTGTTTCCATGCGATATTAGCAGATGCTGAAACACAATGCCCTGTGAGTTGGCCGTAAGCACTGGTAATGGGGTACTTCAGAAGAGTTAGGGTTTCTTGAGGTTAAGGGGCCCCAAAGATTGATAGCAGCCAGGACAGAGGTAGACATGTAGCAGCTTGGGTGACCAGCAGGAGGGAGGTAGACCTCTGCCCGGCTCCCTGGTCACACTTTGCAATCAGGTGCTCCTCGGGGGACCGAGGGCAAGAACTTGGCTGTAATTGTAGCTTTACCTATTTGTATCTCACAGCAGTCTCAGTCCTGTGGTTCTTCCTGCCCCCGCGCTCCCCCCCACCCCCCGTAGCTATAGTCGGCTGCCTGAGAGCGTCATTCTGGCTGAGTCTCCGAGGAGGAGATAAATGATTTCTTTATACTTCAGTTCTATAATTTATGGGCAAAAGAGGACAAATGAAGCACCAAACGTGGGGTGTAGTGTGCTTCTGTGACTTACATGAGGCACTTTTGAAAGCCCTTCAAATCCTTTACCTGACCAGATGCCAATAAAGCAACGCTCCCCTGCCCCCTTGTGCATAACATCTAGTGTGGTGCTCACATCCTCAATACCAGTGGTGGGTATAGTACGATGTCTGTCAACAGAGTCACACAGCTGTCATTTCCCTCCTGCTCCAGCCTTCCTTACCTGTCAATATCATTCTGTGCCTGGATTCTCTTAGTCATCACCAATAGTGAAGAATGCTGTCCTTCGATTTGAAAGGAAATTAACTTGCATCAGCCTAATCTAAAGGACATTTAATTAAAACTACCTAGGAACCTGCCACTTCCTTCAATCGAGCAAAATCTTTTTTTTAGAGCCAAAATCTTTAGTTTTCAGTTCACTCTTGATTTTTAGCTATAAAAACTTCAGTAGTATCCTCTTAGAACTTTTGATATTTCTCTTATTTTCCCAGACTCCCCTCAAATAAAGATCAAATGCTCCACTGATCTCGTTTCTGGAAGCCAAAGATCTTGAAAAACACTGAGCATTCTCATGGGTCTCCCCAGAATACTGGAAGAAGCAATGGAAGACCCCAGCCAGCATGGGCTTAACAGTTGGTGGTTTTTAACATACAACTTCCCCTTAGGCATGTTAACACAGGAAGCCCTTCATAGCTCGAGAGAACAGCAAACGTTCCAGTGAAAAAATCAGAAGGGGAAGAGAGGGGTGGGAGTCTTGAACATGGTCAGGCTCTGTCATGTCAGAAGCACTGAATTACAATCTGAGCCTGGCTACAGACTACCTGATGACCATGACCTCGGTTTCTTCTCTCAAACAGGTAAGCATGCTGTACCCACCTTAAAGGCATAGAGAAAAAAAAAATTAACCACTGCAGTGAAAATAAGCCACCTAATAGATCTGAACTCAACTTAGAGCTCTGTTTATGAAGGGGTGGGAGGGCACTGGTGAATAAGGACTGGACTTTTGGCTGTTGCTTTGATCTCTCCCTAGTACAGCAGGAAACCAAGGACTGCCCCAGCCTGCACTGCACTCTGCTATTGTTCAGAAGTGAAAGTCTATTTTTCTTAGCTTGGAAAGCAGCCCTTTCTTTCCCACCCTCTCCCATACACATGCAGCCTCACCCATGGCTGTGAGCAGGGATGGGAACCGAAAGCATCAATCAGTTCATTGATAAGATTTTCATGGCTATCATCTTGGGGTCTTTATGAATGTTATTCAACTTTATTTACTCTACTCACCACCTTCACCATTACCCTCATCCCAGCCCCCTGGTCAGGTGAGGAAAGGGAGGTGCAGAAGTTGGCCAGGCACCAAGAGAGTGAGTTAGGAACAGAGGAAATAAGACTCAATAGCCTTCCCTCTAGACTAGAGATACTTCCTCTTCCTTGAGGTTTCCTAATTGGCTTCCTCTAATTCCTGTTCTCTTACCACAAAATTAAGTCATCTCTGATGCTCACAAAGAGCCAGGCTCTCTTGGGGTAATGGGGGAGAGAACAAATGAATGGGATTTCTGATGTTATAAACAATATTTTCAGTCACTAATTTAGGAACTAGTTCTTGAGAAGATAATTATTGATGGGAAAGCAAGAGAGTGATCCAATCTTATTTTCTCCTTGCTTTGAAATGACATGATGGACCTCAGCTGAGGTCCCCAAACTTCTCCCAGAGTGCATTTCATCCACAGGGGTGAAACAAAGACAACTTTCAAAAGTCAACCAGACAACAGATCTAAAACATTTCCAAGATAAAAAATTCTGGAATGACATCTTATGGGTATATAGCAAATTTCATTTCAGTTATCCCTGTGCCATATACATAGTAGATGCCTAATAAATATTCACTCATTTAAGACATTGGGGGTTTAAATGGTAATAAATGAGAAAAAATTCTCATTATTTCCTGAGGATCAGCCAAAGCATCACACACCAGAGACTGTTCTTGAGTCAGTCAGCTCACACACAAATTACTGTGGAGCAAGAGGGGAATTCACTCAAAGGGGAAGTGGGAACTGGAGGTGAAAATCAGGAAGACATTTTCAGACAACTTCCCCAAAGTCATTCACCAAACATGTATTGAGCCCCTTCTATGGGTAAAAAGCTGGGCTGGCTGCTCTGGGAGACACAGAGATGAACCAGCTGGGGGCTGCATCAGTGGGGAAGATCAGTGGGGAAGAACTGCCTCCTGCTAGGAGGCAGTTCATGATACATAAGATCAAGTCCGACAGAGCACTGTAAACAGGAAATCACCTTGGGCCATAGGGTATGTAAGCTGCCTGGTGGAAGAAGTGTGTCTGAGCTCAGCTTAGGACAACAAGAACTCTAGCAGGAGTGTTAGTTGTTGGGGCAGTGGGAGTGGCAAGAAAAGAAAAGCAGCAGAAGAAAAAAGAGCCTGTGTTTAGGACACGGCAAGGCCTAGCTTGACTTGGACTCACAAATGTTCTAGATTAGGATACAAATGCAGGGAGGAGGCCTTGATTGCCTAAGCTAAGGAACTTAGAGGCTCTGGTTGGAAGGCAAATGGGGAAACATCTAATGGTTTTGAGTTAGGGAAGCAGCAAGATTAGAATTGTGCTCTGGGACTATAAACCTGGTAGCAGTGTATATGATGAACTGTACATGGGGATATCAATCAGGAGGCTATTGCTAATAGTCCAAGTGGAAGTTTCTGAAGTCCTGAACTGGGGTAGTCATCATGAGAACGGAAGGGAAAGAATATTTGCAAGGGATTTTTTAATTACTCTCTACCCATTGTAAAAAGTAATATACTATTCAAAGCAGTGCTATTTGTAATAGGCAAAAACTGGGAGCTATTTAAATGCCCATCAACAGCACAATAATTTGTGGTGCATTCACAGTACAGAACATTGTATAATAACAAAAATGAATTAAATACAATTACATGCAACACTGTGGATGGACCTCACCTACGACTGAAAGGAAGAAGCCAGCCACAGATGAGCACATCCTGAATGACTCCATTTATATAAAGTACAAAATCAGGCAAAACGAATCTCTACCATTAGAGGATTAGATAGTGGTTACCTTTGTGGGGGCAAGAAATGATGGAAACAGGCATCTAGGTTCTAGTAACAGGCGTGATGAACAGACTGTGATAGAACTACAGTGTGATTCTCCCTCTCACACTCTTTCTTGCCTCTACTTGAAAACGGGCAGGTCCCATTCTCTGTTCCTTCGATAATATGCGGTGCTATGGTCACTTTAAGTAACAAATGCGGTCTCAATCCAGAAATGAGAATATCCAGTTCCAGAACCACATAAATTCCAAACAGCACTACATCATTTCTAATCTGTCATCTTAAGTTGATTTTAGATTAAAGCCTCCAGTGGAAAGCATGGTTGGCTTTTCCTCTGTAATCACTCCTGGCTCAAAATTGTCCCTAGCCAAGGTGGAGGGTGGGTGGTGGAGAGCTAGGATGGGGAGGGTAGGTAAGTATGGGTGGCTTAATACTTTCTAGGCCTAGCAGATATTTAAAGCTTGTGTTTCTGGTGAGCCTGGCAGAGAAGATGCTCTTCTCTGGGCCATCTTCTAGGCCCTTCAGTGGTCCTCTGCTGGGCCCATACATCTTTATATGTAGGCGGCCACTTGCAGCTCCTTCTTCAACCCTCCGAGCACCCAGAAGTTCCCTTCCAGCCCAAGACAACCCTAACTCCCTCCCACATCTGGCCCCCATCAGACCTCTCAAGGCAGAGCCCTCTCTGGTTCTCTTTCCAATGACCCTTGTCAGCCCTTCTGTCATCTTCAATATTTGCAGGCAGACTCAGGCCCCTTCCACAGAAGCTTCAGCGTCCTCAGACACCCGCACTCTGGGTCACCCATACTGCAGGAGAATCTCCAAGTCGTCCTACTGAGGCATCCTTCTTGGGGTCCTGGGATCAGAGGACACCCAAGGAACTCAGAGAGTGGCAATGACTCGATCCAAAGAAACCTCTTTATCTTTTTCCTTCCTCTGACTCCTTTACATCTTTGGCCTGGCTAAGGAGCCAGAGGTTGTGAGGTACATTCTCCTTTATTCTTTTTGTAAAATCTGCCTGTGGGGTGTGTGCCTCACACTCACCTGGGAATCTTAGTATCTACCATATTTGTGCCTCAGTGGAGTATGGCACATATGTCATAACACTTTCAGACTGTGCGGACAATGAAAAGAAGAAAGTAAAAATCATCCACGATTCTCACACCCAGAGATACCTATGAACATTTTGGAATCAACAAAATGTTATTTCTTTGAAATACTTTTCTCCAGGTGTTTCTTTCTTCCCATAGGTCGGTCCTCCCTCCCTCCCTTTCCCTATTTAAAAAAAAGGGATCATATTAGACATGCCATTTTGTAGATGTTCTTTGATTTAATCCATGCCAACACACAAAGAATCATTTTAACCATTATAACATTTAAAATTATACCTACTTCTTCATTCCCTTGTTTTGAACATTTAGTTATTTACAGTGTTTTTACCAATAACACTATTAGGAATATCTTCATGTACAAAGCTTTTTTAAAAAAAGAACTTCTTTTGGAAATGTAGTCAGGAGTTGACTGCCCACAACAGACACTTTGAAGGTAAGCATCAATACAGTTTGCTAACGGAATAAATATGCAAGTAAGGGGAAAGAATAAGAAAAAATAACAAAGTAAGGCAGGAAGTCGCTCTGTTGGGGTGAAGATGAGTGGTTTCCAAAGTGGCTGGGTCCAAGTGTCCACAGGCCACCCAGGTAGGAATGCCGAACTGGAAAGAAACCAGGAGGTAGAGATGGTGCCTTCCCTTGAGACACCTGTCTACTACACTAACCCCAGCAAAGCATGGTTTTATTGGGCCACAAGCCTAAAGGTGTTTGCAGTTAGATGGGAAAAGAGCCAGTGGAAAGGGATTGACTGAAGAGAACAAGGTCTTAAGTCACCAAGAAGGGACAGAATGGAGGCAAGTAGAAAAAGTAACCTAGAGAAGAAAAGGGAGAAAAGGTCAGGAAGGAAAGTTATTGGAAAGGGCAAAAATTGCTGAAGAGGCTCATGACAGATGGCTTGCAGATCCTAGTTAAGTCATTGCTGACAGTGAGAATGGTGAGGTGATGATACAGGACTTAAACTCACAAGTGTTGTTGCATTATTATTTTAATGTAAGCTTGAGCTCATTTGCCGCTACTCAAAATACTATTCAAGACATGGTCTGCAGCATTGCATCCCTAGGTACACCAGACCCAAATCAGAATCTGCATTTTCAACAAGATCCCAGATGCTTCTATGCCCATTAAAGATTGAGAAGTACTGCTATAGTCCATCTTCCCCACTGAACAGAAAAGGAAATGGAAGTTCCAAGAGATAAACTATTTTTCAAGTTAAGATTGCAAAAGCTAAGAGAGCTTCTTCAGGAAATGAATGGGAATTCAATGAAAGATGAAAACCAGAATCTTCAAATGGGAGTGAAGTTCCAGCTGTACAATTACTTGACTTTTCTAGCAATACTGGTGTGTGGGAATGAAGTGGAATGATTTGGGGCTATCCAAAATGATGTTTCTTAAAGGCAGTGCAGGAGGTGAAAGGAATGAAAGACTCCACGGTGTTACTGAAACCATCTCTAAGATAAATGCTTTAAGAGTGGGATGGAGGTGCGCGGTGCCTGAGTGGCTCAGTCCGTGAAGCATCTGACTCTTGATTTCAGCTCAGCTCATGATCTCATCGGGCTCCACACACAGTGCAGAGTCTGCCTGAGGTCTTCTCCCTCTGCCCCTCCCCCTGCTTTCTCTCTCTCTCAAATAAATAAATAAATAAACCTTTAAAAAAAAAAGAGAGAGAGAGAAAGAGAGCGAGGGTGGGATGGGGAAGAAGGCAAGCAAACCCAGATGGGGAATGACAATCGAGGCCTTTAAAATAGGAAGGGATGGACCTCAGAACACACCAATGAGCTGGTTGTTGGGATGAAGGAGTGGGGCGGGTAACAAGTTGTGGTCCAAATGAAGAACTTGAAAGTTTGAAATTCTGAAGCTGCAATACTTTTAAGTAATCTAAAAGGCTCAAGTTAGCCATCTCACAGGGGGCCAAAATGACCTAAAGGTTAAGAAACGAGACCCAAACATGGGTGGTGTTGGAATATCTGGGCATAACGGCAGTGGGTGGGAATAAGAAATCTACTGACACTTACAAAGCACCAACTGTTCGACTGATTTCCTCACATAAACTTCCCTTGGTGTGTCAGTGAACAAAAAGAGCCATGTGATTTGCTTTAAAAGATAAAAAGCTCTTTATCTGTGTAAAGCAACGATCCTTCATGAGACTCTCTTCAAAAACTTGGTATGACTCGAGTTTATTTCTTTAGTACTTAGACATTAGAGGGCCTAACTTGGAAAAGACCTATTTCTTCAAAGATCTGACCATGCCTGCCAGAACCAGACTAAATGCCAAAGGACATGACCCTTCATTTGAGCCAATAGATATTATCAGAGTGACAGCTTCCTGGAACACGAATTTCCTCCTGAACACAGGGAAGCCTTGAGGACTTTGAGTATACACCTCTGCAAGTAGTATTTTATGGTAGGCAACAAGGCCCTAGCTTAATTCGGCCACCCCTCTTTAGGAATTCACATTATTATGATTAGAGTTCATGAGGAAGAAGTAGTAGAAGACTATACAAATAAAGAAGTTTTCATTTTCTCTCAGGTGAAAAAAAAGTTACAAGAGTTTATAGAGAATAATCCTTTTAAAATTATATATATGTAATAGGCATATATATATATGTATATATGTGTAAAAACTTAGTAGCAATAGATAGCTCAGCTTTGGAGCAGAGGCTAGGAAAAAATGCAGCTTTGGCTTCTAAGACAAGGTCACTGAAAAAAGGAAGAAACTATAAGAATATTTTATTTTTTTTTTAAGATTTTATTTATCTATTTGACAGAGACACAGCGAGAGAGGGAACACAAATAGGGGGAGTGGGAGGAGAAGCAGGGTTCCCGCAGAGCAGGGAGCCCGATGTGGGACTCGATCTCAAGACCCCGGGATCATGACCCGAGCCGAAGGCAGACTCTTAATGACTGAGCCACCAGGTGCTCCAAGAATATTTTATTTTTAAAGACTTAGTGATAGGGGCATCTATCTGGCTGGCTCAGTTGGTAGAGGATGTGTCTTGATCTCGGGGTTAAAAAAAACAACAACTTAGTAATATAGTACATCTTACCTTTGGGAAGACCCGCCATAACCACTTTCAAAGGAACCTATTTCATGGAGGTGTGGAGGCCCATTCTCTTCTCCCAGGCTGGGACACTGCTCTGCCTGAGACAGCCAAATGAACAGCAGAATTGTCAGGGAATTCCATTGGCACCTGTTAGGGCACTGGCATTCTCTGTTCTAATGTAGTCATAGAAAGCAAAAGCAATCTGTTTTAATAATCGATTTTAAGTATTTTGATGTGAACTAAACTTGATACCAAGTAATGTTCTGGTCCAGCTGAGAGTGACAGGGCAATCTGACGCCTGGGTGGCTCAGTTGGTTGAGCGGCTGCCTTTGGCTCAGGTCATGATCC
The DNA here is from genome assembly GCA_004024625.1 of Mellivora capensis. Classification (NCBI taxonomy): domain Eukaryota; kingdom Metazoa; phylum Chordata; class Mammalia; order Carnivora; family Mustelidae; genus Mellivora; species Mellivora capensis. The sequence goes on from PISX010011797.1 coordinate 56,273, forward strand.
CAGCATCCTGGGATCGAGTCCCACATCGGGCTCCTTGCTCGGCAGGGAGCCTGCTTCTCCCTCTGCCTCTGCCTGCCACTCTGTCTGCCTGTGCTCGCTCTCTCTCCCTCTCTCTCTGACAAATAAATTTAAAAAAATAAAAATGAATTTCTGTCTCTACCATTAGAAATGACAGTCTCTAGCAGTGATTTCTCAAGTATTTGGTTTTGTGGGCTGGATTTTAATTAACACCAAAAAGAAGACAGTGGTAATTATTTTTATTTATTTATTTATTTATTTAATTTTACAGATTTTATTTGACAGAGAAAGAGAGAGCGAGCACAAGTAGGCAGAGCGGCAGGCAGAGGGAGGGGTGAAGCAGGCTCCCCACCGAGAAGGGAGCCCGATACAGAGGCTCAATCCCAGGACTGACCTGAGCTGAAGGCAGATGCTTAACCAACTGAGCCACCCAGGTGCCCAAGAGATAATTTTTTTTTTAAAGATTTTATTTATTGGGGCACATGGGTGGCTCAGTGGGTTAAAGCCTCTGCTTTCGGCTCAGGTCATGATCCCAGGACGCTGGGATCATGACCTGAGCTGAAGGCAGCCGCTTAACCAACTGAGCCACCCAGGCGTCCCCCAAGAGATATTTATTTTAATGTGGTTGTTATTTATGTCACATTTCTTGTCAGAAACTACCAAAAACCCTTCATATGACAGCTGCTATTTACAACATGTCATGGTTACCTTAATAACTTAATCCATTTGATAAGAATGTACTGTGAGCAATCTAGTGGCAACACAAACTATTTTTAGCTGCCATCAGTGACTAGATAATTGTCTTCCTGTTTATTTTAATTCCCAGCCGAATGCAAGTGGTGTATGTGGGGTCTGTGGAAGCACTGAGTGGAATACTGCCAACAAAAAACAAACCTCAGGACAGAGCTTTAGGGAATTTTGAAACACCATGAAATAGACATGCTAAGAGAAAATTAAAGATTATTTCTCAAGATTTATGGCACTTACTCATTGATTCTCTTTTTTTTTTAAGTGTGGGACATAGAATTTTATTTATTTTTTGTTTGTTTGTTTTTAATTATTTTATTAACATATAATGTATTATTAGCCCCAGGGGTACAGGTCTGTGAATCGTCAGGTTTACACACTTCACAGCACTCACCACAGCACATACTCTTCCCAATGTCCATAACCCAACCCCACCTCTCCCTATCCCCCTCCCCCCACCAACCTTCTGTTTGTTTTGTGAGATTAAGAGTCTGTTATGGTTTATCTCCCTGCAGATCCCATCTTGTTTCATTTTTTCCTTCCCTACCCCCAAATCCCCTGCCCTGCCTCTGAAATTCCTCATATCAGGGAAACCATATGATACTTGTCTTATATTTCACATATCAGTGAGATCATATGATATTTGTCTTTCTCTGATTGACTTATTTCACTAAGCATGATACCCTCTAGTTCCATCCACGTCATTGCAAATGGCAAGGTTTCATTTCTTTTGATGGCTGCATAGTATTCCATTATATATATATGCCACATCTTTATCCAGTCATCTTTTGATGGACATCTAAGTTCTTTCCATAGTTTGGCTATTGTGGACATTGCTGCTATATACATTTGGGTGCACGTGCCCCTTCAGATCCCTACATTTGTATCTTTAGGGTAAATACCCAATAGTGCAATTGCTGGGTCGTAGGGTAGCTCTATTTTCAACTTTTATTTATTTATTTATTTATTTGACAGAGAGAGAGACCACGGTAGACAGAGAGGCAGGCAGAGAGAGAGAGAGGGAAGCAGGCTCCCTGCTGAGCAGAGAGCCCGATGCGGGACTCGATCCCAGGACCCTGAGATCATGACCCGAGCTGAAGGCAGCGGCCTAACCCACTGAGCCACCCAGGCGCCCCATTTTCAACTTTTTGAGGAACCTCTATGCTGCCTTCCAGAGTGGCTACACCAGCTTTCTCTTGTATTTTTTCATCTCACTGTTTTCTATGGCTTTCTCTAGGCAGATCTCTAAATGGATGTCCCTTTGCTTATACTGAGAGTTCGATCTGCTTATGTCCCAGCCTCAAAGAATACCTAAATCTAAATAACACCATTTCACTTCAATGGTCTATATTCCTATGTTCCCAGTCATTCCCACAAGGGTGCTTTTAGATGTTTTTCACTCTAGGAATTCCAGATTATTGAATGACAGCTGAAATTCCAGATCTGAACTCCATTTAGCTTTGCCCTCAATTACCCTGATCATATTAATTTTTAGCCAAAGAATATAAGACTCACCATGACAGACCAGAATTCAGGTGCCCATATAACACACTCTTCCTTTCCATTGCTGATTTAGAAAGAAGGTATTAGTGAAAAAAGAAATCTAACATGAACATATATGATGCATTTTATGGTGCATCAGGGCCATTTTTTAAAAAGTGACAAACCTGTTAAAGGACCAAAGAGCAAGTCATTCTATTGAAGTGCAAACCTGAAGACAAAAATTAATTTAACGTGAAGAACAAGGCACCAGAGGTCAGGTAGTGCCAACGTAAATCCTGAGAGAATCATTAACTCAGGCTTCCCATTTGAGATCTTCTTGTTTTGGGGTCTAGAGAATAGTAGTAAGGAAAAGAGTGTAAATTCAGGAGCATGTCAGAGGGAAGCACAAAGCACTCAGAAGCAGTTTTCAGTGGCAGAGTCAATGCCCTTTCAAAGCCTTCATTTGTTCATAGCTGACTTAAATGATACTATCAATCCAGAGCACAACTTCCAAAAGAATTCCTCTTCCCATTGTCTTGGACCTTGCTTGACATGTAGCTTTTTCTTTTCCACTCAGGTGATCAGAACACAAAAGGGCAGCCTAAGTGTTTGGTACCAGCTGCCTGCCTTCCTTCAGATCTCTGCATTCGCCAGGGTCCTGTATCAGTGTGATTTACCCTGAACAGTCCTAGAATTGCCCTACTCCTGGCAAAGAACAGATGTACCTCAATTCCTGTCAACCAGAAATTAGGACTTTATTTTTTAAAATCTTTATTCTTTAGTTATCTCTACACCTAATGTGGGGCTTGAATTCACAACCCCGAGATCAAGAGTCACATCTTCTGACTGGGCCAGCCAGGAGCCCCAGGGTTTATTTGTTTGTGTGTATGTATGTATTTAAGATTTATGTATTTGAGAGAGAGAGAGAGAGCACAAGGGGGAAGGACAGAGGAAGAGGGAGAGAGATCTCAAGCAGCCCCTCGCTGAATAGGGCTCCATCTCAGGATCTCAGTATCATGATCTGAGCCGAAACCAAGTAAGAGGCTTAACCAACTGTGCCTCCCAGAGTTTTATTGAACAGTATTAAAGTGCTCAAATATAATGTAATTTCCCTACCCAATTTTCTACACTGATGAGCCATTTTAGAGATGTGGACCCTTTAAAGTGGTACTCCCTTGTTTCTTTGCTCTCAATCTGCCCCCTTTCTTTTATGTGGCTATCAGAGTTCCTGAATCTAAATACTGGGTATTCTACCGTTCAGTCTGTCTGAGTTTTTATGAACTACTCTAGCCTAAATCAGTGTGAAGAAGAATGAGTATTTGGGTGGAAATCAGGGAAGGTGGGTTATGGTTGAAATGTCTCCCCCAACTAGCCCTTCCATCTTTCTGGGTCTGTCCTTCCTCTATAAAATGCTCCTGATGGATTTTATGGTCTTCGAGGATCACTCCTACTCTAACATTCCAGGATTCCTTTTGTATCCTCCCCCATTCTCCACGTGCTCCTTATGAGGGCTTTGCATTAGGCTTCTATAGAAGCTTAGTTAACAAATGCTTTCTTCTTTTAAAAAATTTTTCCTAAAACTAGGATAGTTCCTTTAGAAAAAGTTTAATTCTCTGAAAGCACAGCTTTCTAAGTATGTAGTTTGTGAAATGTAGAAGATAACCAGATTGGATTAAGAGAACTTTCTGACCCTTAGCATCTTCAGTATTATCAATTTATTAAGCACTTGCCTGGAGAGCTATTTTGACCAGGTGCGCAGCAGTATAGGATCCAGTAAATGGATAAGGAGATGAAACATCCCCTCCTGGGTTTTTCCTGGATAGTCTCTCTCTGCATACTACATGCCCTACTTAACAACTGTGTATATGGCTTTATGTAAATGAGGTAATTTACTTGTTTATTTCATGTAAATAATTCTTTTTAAAAAAGATTCATCTATTAGGGCACCTGGATGACTCAGTCAGTTAACTGACTGACTGCCTTCGGCTCAGGTCATGATCCCAGGGTCCTGGGATCGAGCCCCACATCAGACTCCCTGCTCAGGGAGGAGTCTTCTTCTCCCTCTCCCTCTGCTGCTTCCCCTGCTTCTGCTCTGTCACTTTTCTCTCTCTCAAATAAAATCTTAAAAAATTTTTTATCTATTTATAGAGCTCTAAAGAGAGAGAGTATGTGCAAGCAAGTAGGGAGGAAAGGCAGAATCTTCAAGCAGACTCCCTGCTGAGTGAGGAGTCAGACACAGGGCTCAATCCTATGACCTAGGAGATCATGACCTGAACCAAAACCAAGAGCCAGAAGCTCAACCGACTGAGCCACCCAGGCATCAATAGATAATTATCTTTTTAATGTTAACGTTTTTGATATATTGATGTAAATGCATCCACTTTAAGTAGTGTGATAAATTTTGACTAATATACACATACACCTAATTTAGCATCATCCAGATCAATATATAGAACTTTCTATCACCCTCCAGAAAGTTCTCTTGTGCCCTTGCCTCAGGAAACTACTTTTGTGATTTTTATCACCAAAGACTGGTTTGGCCTATTCCTGAATATTAAACCATACAGTAAGTATGTATGACTGAGTAAAGAACATAAAGTATTGGGACATGAATATTTCCAGTTAAAATCAAGGTTCAGTGAGGTGTAAGCCAGCTGGCAAGTAGGTAAAACAGAGGCAAATATGAAAAGTTATGACTTGTTAAACTAAGTCAAACTTGATTAAATGAAAAAAAAATCTGCGTCCTTTAAAAAGCTCTCATATACTGAGCGATGGAGTTAATAGTGTTCACAAAACATTGAACTAATCTGAAAAAGGCATTATAGAATGAAGAGCAAATGACCAGAGGCTAAAGGAACGAACTGCTCCTTTTTCTCCAACCCAAATCACTGGGTGGTAAGTAAAAGTTGCCAATAAGCTTCTGATATCTCGGCCAGTTTATCACAGAGGACATTAAGTGATTCAGTGTTAGTAGGAGAAAATCTGTACAGGATGAGATAATATCAGAAATGGGAGAAAGGGTTTAAAAACAACATGAGCAGCCTAGGCCTCGATGCATCAATTCTGCTGTTGGGGGACTTGGAAGGTGAGGTCAGGAGTAGCAAAATGGATATGGGAAGCACTTGTTGCCCAGGTTAAGTAGGGTAGCTGGCCCACCAGGAGAAATGTAGGCTTCATTCTGCCTTGAGTTCCCCAAGTATGGATTAAGTCTCCAAAAACAAATGCAACTGGTTATGAAAAGATATTATGCTTTATTTAATCCAAAAAAAGTCAATTTGTTGACATGCAAACCAACCGGACCAAACAGGACAAAGTGGCTCACGCAGGAGCACTGCTCTGAACATCTACCGAAGAGCTCTGATGCCAACCAGAGGGTACCCACAAACTAGTTCAGCATGGGGTAGAGTCCTTATGTCTTTCGGTGAACGCAAAGCCATTTGGTTGGCACTTCATAGGAGTATCTTTCCACCGTGTCTTCATCATATGGTATGTGCCACGAGTCTCCAGTTGTTTGCACCACTGTGTTATAATTGGGGACAGGCTGTTGAATTTAAAAGGGAACCAAACATTGAGAACAACACTGAAGGGTTACCTGGACATTTATTTCTCTTTCTTTTCTGACAACTTCTCATTTGCTTCAGGATTATTCTCTCTTACTTAACAATGGATTTTCAAAGAGCAACTAGCTCTATGAAGATGAACCCTAGTATTAGGGGTTCCTTTTTTGGGGGCGGGTTCATTTTTGAGGTTAAAGATTCTCTGTAGGAGTATTATTACATTTATAGGCGATAGTATCCCTTTACTTGCCTTTATCAGTTTTCCATGTGAGAGAAAAATTTCATATACTCAAAAGTAGAGAAATGGTATGATGAACTCCCAGGTATCACCCAGCTTCAACCACTATCAACACATGGCTAAATTTATTTCATCCATACCACCCCCGAAGATTACTGTGAAGCAAATCTCAGATATTGTATCACTTCTTCTGTAATAGTCAATATGTACCTTTAAAAGATAAGATTCATTTTATAAATATAAGTTCAATACTATTATTACACATAAGAGTTAATTCCTTTTCATCAGATATCTACTAGTCACATTTCCCCAATTATTACATGTGCATACACATATTTTACAATTGATTTTTTGAACAGTTGAAATTAGGTATTACATTGCAACTGAAATATCTCTTAATTTTAAATAGAGCTTTACTTTTCATCTCTATTCTTGTAATTTTTTGTTGTTGAGAAATCAAGCCAGTCATCCCATATCATTTGCCATAGTCTTGATTATTTGTATAGATCTTTTGTTTTGTATGTTTTCTGACAGTGGACCACATTTATCATTCACTAGTGTATTTTTCTATAATAACTCGCCTTTGGATTTTCTCCCTTCACTTTCACCCAGAGATATTCCTTAAGTTTGCAGGAATCTAAACTAGAATCAAAGGAGAACTCAGCTGAGACTATGCTGCAGAAGTGGATTAACAGGAAAAAGGCGTTGCTTAGCAGAAATATGATGAAGCATAAAGGATAAGGAAGGTTCAGCTACTGCAAGTATCAGGAAAATAAAAAACATGTGTGAAAATAAAAAAGTTATAATCAGTGACATCATTGAAGTCACAGCTGATGACACTGCAGATGTTTTCACTATGTCAATTAATGTGGGACTGGTCTACGAAAACTTTTGCCCTGGCCGACTTTCTGTTTCCAGGAACTGGCTAATTCCAAGTACCAACCTACAGCTGAGAAAAATCAAGCAATTAAAACTTCCAATGAGTCGCAACATTCTTTGACTATACCACCCTCTGTTGACATTATATGGAGAACAGATAACATACCTGAAAGGTTATTTTTGATCTTGAAAGCCTATTAATAATTGCTAGCTGATGTCCCTGTTGCCACTTGGAGAAGAGGTGCTGGGTCTTGGCATCACGCAGACAGGCCTTGTGGTCCCGCATCAGATCTTTTGTGATGAACTTGCAGTGGTTCCCCGAGTGCAGTGTGGCATACAGAAGGAACGGATCATCCTCTGAGCTGAGCCAGGCAGGAGAAAGAAGATAATCAAGCACAGCCTCAGGGAAGCAGAGGATACCATTCTTTTTTTTTTTTTTTTTTCAAAGATT
>PISX010011798.1:0-63460 GCA_004024625.1 Mellivora capensis
CTCTCCATCTCCCCATGTCCTCCGTGTTATTTGTTATGCTCCGCAAATAAGTGAAACCATATGATAATTGACTTTCTCTGCTTGACTTATTTCACTCAGCATAATCTCTTCCAGTCCCGTCCATGTTGCTACAAAAGTCGGGTATTCATCCTTTCTGATGGAGGCATAATACTCCATAGTGTATATGGACCACATCTTCCTTATCCATTCGTCTGTTAAAGGGCATCTTGGTTCTTTCCAGTTTGGCGACCGTGGCCATTGCTGCTATAAACATTGGGGTACAGATGGCCCTTCTTTTCACCACATGTGGGCACTGATGAGTCCGCAGCAGTAAGTGAGGATGGATAGGAGGTGGTATCAGTTCGACCTAGCGCCCTCTGCAGTTGGCTAGGGGAATGGCAGTGATAAGCCTGCGTCTAACGTGAAGGGGATGGTTGGGCATTAATGGGTCTAGAGGTAGCATAATTTGTGGAATTCTCTGGGTGAAGATATCCAGTACATACAGCTAATTCAGGTGCTTGTGTGTAGAATATGAATCAGTTGGAGGAAGTGTGGAGCGAGGGTGGGGGCAGTTGTCAAGAAGAGGAGAAAAGAAGGAATGAGAATTAAAAAGAAATTGGAATAGTGATTAAAGAATACAATAAGAATAAAAGGGTCAGGGGTGCCTGGGTGGCTCAGTGGGTTAAAGCCTCTGCCTTAGGCTCAGGTCATGATCCCAGGGTCCTGGGATCGCCCGCATTGGGCTCTCTGCTCAGCAGGGAGCCTGCCCTCCCCCCTCCACCCCCGCCTGCCTACTTGTGATTTCTGTCTGTCAAAAAAAAAAAAAAAAAAAAAAAGAATAAAAGGGTCAGCCAGACTTGTGTGTTCTACAAACTAGAGTTCTAAGACTTGATAAATTGTCTAATGGAAGTGACTAAAGCTACGAAGTTTCAGGTGATTGAAATACAATTTCAACTTAGCATTGCAGGGCAATATTCTTTAAACCAAAATGCCCCTGTTATCATAATGTGTGATTAGCAAAAAGACATCTGATATAATGAATTTTAAAGTGTAAAAAATTCCTTGAAAAGTCAGAAATGTCAAATATCAGTGTCTGACAAGTCCCTGTAGTATCTGTATGGGAATAAAGATAGTAATATGCATTTGTTAATGCAGATATTAATGTATGGAGGAAGTGCCATGTAAAAATAATCTCATATAGTCCTTGTCAAATACTTCAGGGTAGTTGACTTCTATCCCCATCCTACAGATGGAGAAGTGGAGGCTCAGAAAGATTGAGCAGCTTACCCAAAGCCACAGCTTTGATAGGTAAGAGAGCTCTCATAGAAATTCATACCTACAGGCTCTTCAAAACATTTCCCCTGCCATACTGTCACCCTTGGGGATACTAGTACCTACCTTTCTACCTCAGAGGTTGTCTTGCTTTCCAGCCTGGAGAATCCTGGGCGCCCAGGAATGTGTCTTTTAAAATGGTCCTTTAATGATTCTGATGGAGCTAGTCCATGAATTATACACTGGGTAACATGTTTTATGTGTTTTGAGGATAATAAACCATGTCTGCCATATTAAATATCATGGTAATTGTTATTATTGATTGCTATGAGACTTTTCTTGGAAGGGACAGGTCAATTTCAATCTAAAACCCTGAATGAATAGTGTGTGTGTGTGTGTGTGCGTGTGCGTGTGCGTGTGCGTGTGTGTGTGTGTCTTTACTGCATTTTCCGGTGTGCACGGGTTTCGATCTCCTCGGTGCCACCCGGCATGGCCAGCGCTCTGGGTAGTAGCTTTACTCATGTGGCTGAACGGGTTTTCTAAGAACCATGTAAGTTACAGGCTTGTTTCATCCTCATTTCTTAGGCATCAGCAGTAAACGGCTTGGTGTATGTGGCTGGATCCTGTTTTCCCTTTCTTTGCTGCTGATGATCATTACCTTCCCCATCTCCATATGGATGTGCTTGAAGGTAACACCCTGGGAAATAAATTGGGCTCTCTCTATGAGCTGATGAACCATTAGGACTAAATGCTCTCCCTTAATCTCTTAGATCATTAAGGAGTATGAACGTGCTGTTGTATTCCGACTGGGACGCATCCAAGCTGACAAAGCCAGAGGGCCAGGTAGGACACTGTGGCTGCCCCTGACAAGTGTCATGGGCACCTAATACTTCACTGTTGTCCCCGAAATTTTCCCTGGCAACCCCTCTTGAGAAGCAAAGAAAAGGCAGCTGGACCCTCGCCTGTCTGTATAATGGAAAAAAGATGTTCTGTTATGCAAGTGAACAGGCATGACCACTAGACCACTAGTTTGAGAGGTTGGAAATCCAGCCCTGTTTCCTAGCATTCCCTCTGAGAGATTCAGTTTACAGGACCAAAGTGTGGCTCTGTTGGATTGGCCGGACATCACTTATTACCATGACCACTGAGCGAATGACAGAAGAATGAAGGGAGGGAGTAAGTGGCCAAGACAGATGAATAAGTTATCCAGGGAGAGTATTCCGGGAGGTGGGTTTTGATCCTCACTCTTTGAAAAGAGCTAATGGAAAAGTAAAAGGTAACTTCTTCTCCTGGCAAGTAGATTAATAGAACAGAGAGCTGGAATCCATCACACTACTTTGGTCAAATGTAGTGTTTCTTTCCATCCTTTTTCCACCTTAGCGTGAAAACTGCTCATGTTATAAGAAGATGGGATTTGGGGGGGTAGGGAGCAGACATGGGAAAGTGTTAGGTCCTAAAACTCTAGAAGTTAGGTACTGATTTAATTCTCATAACTTCTCCTTGTGTATCTGTAGTTGAACCATATGAAATTGCTAATATTTGTTTTTGTTTCTCAAGCATGACAATTTCATATGATAAATTCTAATATTTTGAAAGGAAGGCCATCAAAGGTAGCATTTTACAAGATACATGAGAAAGAATGGTTATTTGCAATACTTCTTTAATAATATTTGTTTTCTGCCCCTATTGTAATATATTTGAGTAAACACATTCTCTCTCCAACTGGGCTATAAGCTCCCTGGGGGGCAAGAGCTTTCTTAGTCACTGTGATACTGCATGTGCTCTGCCCTTGGCCATGTACTCCAGTAGGCACTCAGGTATCTATTACATAAAATAAATAAATATCTATATCTATATCTATATCTATATATAAATGATTCCAAAACAGAAGCTTGTTAAAGAGCCTTGGTCATTTCAAGTAGTATAATCCTACTTGTCTAATTTCATAAAGGACAGGAGGGGAAAGAGGGCAAGAATGACTTATTATGGATTTTCTTATGAGTTTGTCCAAATAGAAGTGTTAGACTCATCCAACTGAGGTATAACAGACCAAGGTTGACCCCTTCTAGGTATGTTGCATCTGGTGGGGCCAAGCTGATAAGTCAGAGTAAAACTGGATTTGAGAGAAGTAGACTAACCATAACTTGTGGGCTCTAGAGAAAAGTGGATCTTTTTTAAATGAATTTTCCCAGAAGATTTCACCACTAAATGTCCCAGGATAACTACTTTCGTCATACACGTCTCTGGGGCTAATGAGTTACCTCAGAAAGCCATGAGAGCTAGAGGGAAACAAGCCAAATTGCTAATGGAAAACCTCTCCACCTTTGTAAATTGTAAATTATTCTTTAATAATGAAAGTTTTAATAATAAGTGTTGCTATTTCTTGAGCACATCATACATACCTTGCCCTGTGTTTAGTACTTTATTTCATTATCAGGTCGAATCATGCTTAATCTTCACTACCCTCTTCTAGAGAAGAACTAACTGAAGCTCAGGAAACTTATGGGAGTGTTCCCAGGGCACCAGCTAGTAAATGCAAGGGCTAAGACTTAACTCTCTAGTTTTAGGGGCCATGACCTCAACCGGTGACCTGGTATCAAGAAAAGGAAGTAAATCAGGCAGCAATCCTCACTACAAATATCAGGAGAGTTCAGAGACCAAGAGAAAGAAAACACCTTAGCAGTGTCTTCTGTTGATGTCACCAGCCCTTTGCATAGTATATAACCTACAAACCTGTTTCTTCTTTAAAAAACAAAAACAATGGCACAAAATCTTTCTGGTGAATAGAAATGGATTGGAGTCCCCGTCTTGATGACATGCCTTGTGGTTCTAACCTTGGTAACTCTAGCTATTGAGAACACTGGCCAGGCTAATGTTAGGGATTCATGCATGGGAAATCAACGGAATTTTCCTATCCCCATCCTCCCCCAACCCAGCCCCAAACCCAAATACTTCACAATTCAAAGAGAAGTTAAGAGAGTTTTAACTCTGGGATGCCATCATATTTGAACTAGTGCGTAGCTCTAGAGAAACAGCAAATTCTAAAGAACATTGGTTTTAGGGACTTAAGAAGATTTTAATTCTTAAGATTTTAAAATCTTAAGAAGATTTTAATTCTACAATTATTCAATACTATTGAAGATGAATGAGAATGTTGACAATCATTGACATTTAAGGTAAAAAAAAATCTATTAGTTAAATCTTTTGTGCAGGTATCTTTAGTAAGGACACCAATTTCCAAAACATCCTTTTAAATTAATGTCAAATTCAACACTTGGCTAGAAGTAGGTTGAGTGGCTTACAAATAAAATCTAAAAATTAAATGTCAAGGATCTTCAGCTCTTTACCACAAGAGTTTAATCTCAAGGGAACCACTTTTCTTTAGTCACTGACTAGGAGGAGGAACTAATTTTCCCCAAAGTTCAAGGTGGGAATATTGAAGAACCTCTGAGAAGCATTTGTAGTCTATTGAAAACAATGGATCATATAGTTAGGAGACAATTTGTGGCAGTTAGTTTCAATGGGGTAAAATTTTAAGCCATATTTTCTCTCCTAGGTTTGATCCTGGTCCTGCCCTGCATAGATGTCTTTGTCAAAGTTGATCTCCGAACTGTTACTTGCAATATTCCTCCACAAGAGGTAATGCAGGTTAAAGATAGGTCCTTAGAAATAAAACCTGTATCTTCCCCATTCCATGAACAGTTGACGTTTTACAGTGTGTTTTCAAACTATAAGGGACTTGAGGAGCCCTGGTGAGTCTTAAAAACCACAGGGCTTTGCTTTTCCCACTGACAAAAAAGCCAAGGGCAAGGGCTGGCTTGCTGAAAGACTTGGAATGACTCGGAGGGGTAAGTCCCAGAGAAGAGAGAGAAAAGATGTAGTTGGCAGAGAAGCTGGGATGGAGAGCAGTAGCCAAGATGCTTGGAAGTGTCAGATAAGTCGTTGTATAAAGCAGTTGAATTTAATTTGGTGGTGGGCAGGGTTTGGTTAGGATATTATCCTTGCTGTCACCTTTCCAGACTTTTTATTAAATCTCTGTGATTCACTTTTTTTATGTGTGATTAGATGCAAGATGGTGGATGCCCGTAAGGAAAGAGCACAAATCCCACTTGCATTTGAATTTCAAATATTTCTTTTCCATTCTTAAAGTACTGTAAATAGGGGTGCCTGGGTGGCTCAGTGGGTTAAAGCCTCTGCTTTCAGCTTGGGTCATGATCCCAGGGTCCTGGGATCGAGCCCCACATCGGGCTCTCTGCTCCGCGGAGAGCCTGCTTCTTCCTCTCTCTCCCTGCCTGCCTCTCTTGCCTACTTGTAATCTCTGTCTGTCAAATAAATAAATAAAATCTAAAAAAAAAAAAAGTACTGTAAATAAATATCCAAGACCAGTAACAGGGCATTAGAGAAGAGAAACAGAGTTACGGAGAACCAAAACGGTTCAGGAAGAGGAAAGAAAATGTGAGTAGGGCCTACAATGTGGGAGGGCAGAGGTGATAAGAGAATTACGAGTTGATGTTAATTTTCTTCTCTGTGGTCCAAGAGACTCAGTCAAGACCCAACAATCCCATCACCATGTCACTGGTAGGAAGTACAGAGTCCTTCCTTTGGGCTTCAGCCTGTGTCCTAAGAGTTGGACATGCTTAGTGACCTACCATGGGTCTTTTCTGGCTCCACAGTCCCCCGTTCTAGGTTCTGCTCCTACAGTCCTGCCAGAGAGTTCTCACTGGCGCCAAAACGCCTCGTCACATTATTCAGAAGGATTAATACAGAGCCTCTGTGGAAGCAGAGATTTCCCTGTATGTGAAAACAGAACGTGGTCTCTGGTGACATCTATGTATTCTAAGCAGCACTGCTGTTCATCAAATCTGATTAAAGCTGAAGACCAAAAAGATGGTGGGTGTCAGGGAGACAAGCGTTCTATCTCTGAGTAGAAGGCAGAATTCCACCGAGTTCCTACTTGCCACCTTTTAAAATAGGAAGTGTTTATGCTCCCGTGGCAAATCAAAAAGCTTCTGCCCGTGGGGTGTAAGGCCGCCCTAAGGTGAAGTTACAGGGATGGGTACCGACGACCCACGGGTGGGGAGTTTGTCGCCAACTAGGATGACATCGTACGGCAGCCCAGGGCAGAGTTTGGGTGACGCTGGCCCCAGCTGTGGCGACGGGCCTCCTCCTGGGGAGAGGGCTCTTGGGCCGGCTGACACTGTCACTGTGACAGTCATAATACGCACGTGACTTCTCCTGTCCTCGCTCTCCAGATCCTCACCAGAGACTCCGTGACGACTCAAGTGGACGGAGTCGTCTATTACAGAATCTATAGCGCTGTGTCTGCGGTGGCTAATGTCAACGATGTCCACCAAGCCACGTTTCTGCTGGCTCAGACTACCCTGAGGAACGTCTTAGGGACGCAGACCCTGTCCCAGATTTTAGCTGGCCGAGAGGAGATTGCCCATAGCATCCAGGTAAAGACGCTGAGAACGAATGGCCTGCGTCCTTAGTTCATTTATTTCGATTATCAGTGATGATCAACTATCAGTGGTTCAAAGAATGGCTCACATGTGTGCACGTGCAATCACACGTGCAACACACACACACACACATAGCTGCTGTAGACACGGGGCCTTGGTGTGTGGTTTTATTCCTTTATAATCACAAGTTCTACGTTTAAATATGTGAGCAGGACACGGGGAGCTGAAGGAATTGGACACCTTATCTATTTTCTTTAATTCAACGTATGAGTCAGCATAGGAGAGTTGTGTCCTTTTTAATTGAGCTTATTCCAGAAGAAGGGCCACCATTTCTTGGACAGTCCATGTGTTTCTGCATTTCAATGGAATATTTAAACAGGATTCAACTGACACCCGCAGGCCTGCCATCCCTGGGAAATCCGGCACTGTGCTACCTGGCTCGGTAGTTACGGTGACAGTAATCAGAATTACAGTAATGGTAAGGGTGTGGCCATTATCCATCTCACCTCTCGCCCATCCTAGTTCATAGACAATTACCTTTCTATGTGGCCCTTAATCAATTATGCTTTGATTCTGAGCCTCCCTTCTCTGCGTTAGTAGGGAATTTCAGCTTTGGTCCTTGGCATATCTTCCAGTGCCTAATGTGACACAAAGACCCTAAGGCTTTATGCCATAGTGTTGGTTATATAGAGCTCTCCACGTCATTTGTAAGAGCTCATGAGTTTGACAACTCAGATGTTTCCCCTTCTTCTTGTCCAGTCCCCGGCTTCTTGGGAGGTCTCACCATCTCCACAGTTCTATAGAAATCGTGGAAAGGCAAGAGATGGCATGCCATTTGGAAGCAGAGATCTCTGCCCCTGGCCTCGGAGGAAACAACCTGTCTGATCTCATTCTTTCACAAGACAAATTCTTTCCCACCCCTCTCTCTGCAGGATAACCAACAGGACATCCTCAGTGGTCTTAAGTTTTTACAAAAGACAAGCATATCTTTGATTTTAGGCTGCTGTGCTCTAAAAAAAAAAAAAATATATATATATATATATATACACACATATATATGTAAGTAAGCATATATATACACAAATATATTTATATATATAAGTAAGTAAGCATATATATATACAAATATATTTATATATATATAAGTAAGCGTATATATATATATGTGTGTGTGTGTGTATATATATATATATATATATATATATATATATATGCATGCCTGGCTACCTGTTTAAAACTACCTGCCACAGGGGAGAGGTTAAACAGAGCAAGAGCAAGGCACAGAGTATCTCAGCAAGTACCCAATACTATTTATTGAGTTATTGTGAGGCATTGGTACATCTCTTACGTGTATTATCTCCAGAGCTCATGAAAATCCTGAGAGGAACCCTTTTATAGATGGGACAACCTATAAGGAATCAGAGAGGTTAAGGAACCGGCCCAGTGATTCACAGCTGCAGATGGAAGGAAGAGCCAGGACAAAACCCAGGAGTGCCTGAGAAGGCCATACCTTGTTGCTGGCTAGATGTCTGTGACAGGAAATTGCAGGATATTTGCCCAACTCCCTTGTCTTCTGACCAATACCCTTTCTTGTGATTTGGAAACAGACCTTACTTGATGATGCCACTGAGCTGTGGGGGATCCGGGTGGCACGAGTGGAAATCAAAGATGTCCGGATTCCGGTGCAGCTACAGCGGTCCATGGCTGCGGAGGCCGAGGCCACCCGGGAAGCCAGGGCCAGGGTAAGAGCTGCTCCGTCCACACTGGAAGGCAAGATACCTAGCTTTGGAGCAGAAAAGGATAGACCTTGAATGGAAGATCAGGCCTTCTCTGGGATTTTGATAAGAAAAGGGTTGCTTATTCACAGTTTTTACGAGAATTTCCTCCTAGAAGTAATGGGCAGCTTAATGTACCTTGAGGAAGTTGGGCAACAGGTCTTGGGACAGTCGCTTGCCCAGTGACTTAGCAAGGTGGGTCCCAAGTCTGGCTGCATGTCCGTCCCCTAGAGAGAAGTCAACACAGCAAACACTAACTCTGAGATCTCAGTTCACACTCCGTGCAGCCGATTCTCTTGTGGCTCGGGAATCTACATTTTTATAAAGTTAGCAGTTCTGCATTTTTTTTTTTAATTGTGGAAGTATAACTGACCGTCAACGCTAGAGTAGTTTCTGGTGTACAGCGCACTGATCCAACAGCCCTGTACATTACTCAGTGCCCATCGCAGCGGGGGTAGTGACCCCCTGAAAGCTGGCATTCTGCGGGAGCGAACCCCGTGCCCGTCTTTTGAACATTATCGTTAGGTGTGATAAGTGAGCTGGATTGAAAGGGAGCGGTGGGGTGATTAAACCCAATGAAGGGGAGATGACACACTGTAAGCCTACCCCGGCCTCGAATGTTCTTGAGTCCGTTGGGTCTGTAGCCTTCATGGCTGTGGGAATGGGTTTCCTGGAGTATCAGAAACCAAGGGAAGATGAGAACCCTTTCTCCTAAGATCCTCAGAATCTTCCTCGAGAACCAATGAGTCTTCCTCTGCCCTGGTCCCTTTCCCGTCTCTGCGTTATCTGGGAAGCTCCAGCAGCTTCTCAGCAGTGGACGTGGAGGGCGGTTTGGCACAGAGACAGTGAGTGCCCGCAGCAAATCCGTCTTGGGCAGGAGAGAACTAGATGGGGAGCCAGCAACAGGGAGAGCCCTCCCGTGGGTGTTCTCAGACTGCCCTGGCTGCTGCTGGCCATCCAGGGCGCAGGGAACTTGCAACAGTCCTCACACTGGAAGAATGAGGCTGAACTGGCATCAGAATTAATGTCTCCTGGGATAAGGAAGAACAACGGGGAGAAGCAGGTGCACGCCTTGAATTTCAAACTTCTCTGAAAGCTAGCGTGGGGGGCGGGGAGGCTCCAGGGCAACTGGCCAGCATTATTCCCCTAAATCACGAAACTCTCACCCGCGCCAAAGCAGTAGCTCCATGAAACCCCGTGGCAAAGTGGTGGGGGCGGTGTGTGGGGCCGCGCGGCAGACCTGCATGGGGCGCAGCCAGAATACGAAACCCCGAGTCACAGTTGAGAACGTTTCTTTCTGAGCTCTTTTATTTCTGCCGGCCCAGGTCGTTGCCGCGGAAGGAGAAATGAATGCTTCCAAGTCTCTGAAGTCAGCCTCCATGGTGCTGGCCGAGTCCCCCGTAGCCCTCCAGCTGCGTTATCTGCAAACCCTCACCACCGTGGCCACCGAGAAGAATTCCACCATCGTCTTCCCTCTGCCCATGAATATCCTGGAGGGCATCGGTGGTGTCAGCTACAATAACCACGAGAAGGCTCCGAACAGAGCCTGAGGTCCTCGGGCTGTGGTCAGCCACTGCTTGGGGAGCTGTTGCCAGTTCTCTGGGGAGAACCCAGCAGTCAGAAGGGGTGAGAATTGCAACAATACTGAACCAGAGGGAAGCCACTGCTAGAATAGCATTGGCAGGGAAATGCCATAAAGCCTCCAAAAAAAGGGGGGGGAGCTGTTTATATTATTCCAGAGCGTAAACAGCTTTGCATTATCCATATTAGTTAGCAGGCTTTCCGACTTAAGGCAGGAACTGGCTTGCAGCGGGGGGAAGAAATCTTTGCAAGACCTTGGCTAAGATTTCCAGCATTAATTTCGATTGGTTTTAAGAAGCTCTCTAGATAATTTATAAAGTAACACAGGCCTCCTCTTTATACTAGATATTTGCTTTTTATAATTCCCAAGTAACTATTTGCTAAATCTCCAGTAATCGCAATACCCTCCCACCTCCTCACCCCTCAAGACTCCGTGTTTGAAATCGGATTGATTTTGATGTGAAAGGCTGAAGAGGCACCCAGGCTGCAAACCCATCCCGGCACCCGGGAGGGACTCCATCCCAGCTCTCTTGCTGCCCACGACCAGTGGCCAACACTCAGCCTCCCAGCAACTTTGTCAGCCGCTGCGACAGTGCACAGCACTTACAAGCGAGAATGATGCTTATGACTGGTTCTGTTGGTTGGAATACTGGGGAACATCCTGTGAACTTCATGTTTTCACCCCATTATTAGACCCAAGAGCCACCAGTAGTCAAGAATTCTAAATGCTATTCACTCCCCCTCAAAAAAAAAACCCTAAACTGTTCAAAATAAAGAAGCCGTAGACTAGAATATAGATGTGATGTTTCTTAAAAATTGCTTTGTCAGAGTTTTTTTGTTGCCATGGTACAGTTTTCTTTTGAGTTGTATTTTGAGCAAAGGGCTAGGATTTTTTGTTACCATGTACTGATTGTCTGCTGTGTGCAAACCTCGTGCTCAGCCGTTTATGGATGCCGAGAAGAATCTTTATTTTGCAAATGAGAAAGTTGATGGCGAGAGGTTGAAAAACTTGCCTAAGAGCCCGTCGCTAGTTTTGGGTTAAGATTTAAAACTAGGTCTGACTCCAAAGTCCTTGCTCTTAAACATCACTGTGGACATCACCGTGGTTTACTTGGGGCAGGTGCCAGGGGCCGGGGATAGAGCCCTCCCCCATTCCCCTCTTGCCTTTCAGGTTCTGCAAGTGTGGGGGCCCACTGGAGTTTTTCATCGTGTCCATGACTCTGAGAGCATGCACACACATGCACACACGCTCCCCACACATCTCACGCTCCTTTTCACGGCACACGGACTTCCTATATAACATTCCCCATCCCACGCCCCCGGCTCTGCTTACATCCCCTCCATATGCTCCCCTCGCACACATCCTGTCAACGTATAGATATTAACTACATATAAATGTAAAATAGGGATCACATTCTGCCTTTGGTTTTTTTTGTTTTGTTTTGTTTTAAATATTTTATTTATTTAATAAATAAATTTTATTTATTTATTAATTTGTTATAATTTATAACAATTTATATAAATTATAATAAAAATTATAATTTATTAATAATGCAGAGAGGCAGGCAGAGAGAGAGGAGGAAGCAGGCTCCCTGCTGAGCAGAGAGCCTGATGTGGGGCTTGATCCCAGGACCCTGAGATCATGACCTGAAGCTGAAGGCAGAGGCTTAAGCCACTGAGCCACCCAGGCGCCCCTGTTTTGTTTTGTTTTTAAAGATTTTATTTGTCAGAGAGAGAGAGTGTGAGTGAGCACAAGCAGGAGGAGCAGAAGGAAGAAGGGAAGCAGGCTCCCTGCTGAGCAGGAAGCCCGATGTGGGACTCGATCCCAGGATCCTGGGATCATGATCTGAGCCAAAGGCAGATGCTTAACCGACTGAGCCACCCAGGCGTCCCTGCCTTTGGTTTTGTAACCTGCTTTTTTTCGTGAGACCGTATCATATTTGGTATGAGTTCTGGACAATTCACAGTTAATACACTTTTTAGTAGATTCTAATGACTCTTTAACTCTCTAGCACTCATTTTTAACTCACTGAGGTTCATATTTTTCCTGGGAAGCTAAATACTTGCATTTTAACAAAAACTGGGAACAGAAACCCATCACAGCTCATTCACACCAGCCAGAATCTGAGTCAATGAGGTCACACCATGCGGATGCTTAGCCCGTAGTGACCATACAGCTGAGGAAAAGTGAGTGGTTCAGTGACTGACCACACGCTTGGACACTGAGGGTCACCTGAGCCGGCAGGTCCTACAGGTACAAGGACATTTTGTGAGCGCACTTCCTACCCTATTCCAGAAACCCACACTTATTACTTCTGGTTTCCACGATTGCCCTGAAAATGCAAATCTTTCTTGTCAATGTACACCAACCAAATGCTAAACTAGTGGTTCTCCCTGAAGGTCGTGGTTCTCTCACTCACTAGAAGCTCTTTTTTGAGAAACACGTAGCCTGCTGGCATGCCCCTAGGGCCATCCCGCTACGGCGGGAATGGGGTGTGAGAGCTGTATCACAGTCTCTGGGCTGTGCAGAGGTGTTTTTTGGTTCTTGCGTTTTTGTTGTTTTGTTGTTTTTAATTGTGTTTTCCATTTTTTTTTTAAAGATTTTATTTATTTGAGAGAGCGAGAGCATACATGAGTGGGAGGGGAAGGGCAGAGGCAGAGGGAGAAGCTGACTTCCTGCTGATCAGGGAGCCTGACAGGAGGCGGGCTGGATCCCAGGACCCTGAGATCATGACCTGAGCCTAAGGCAGAGGCTTAACCCACTGAGCCACCCAGGTGTGCCACCTGCACAGATGTGGTTTGAAAGCTCTCTGGGAGATTCAAATTACTCCATCCCTCCTGCATTGTCTCATTAATTCTTCAGCTTGCCATAGGTCATTTATTATGTCAGTTTCTAAGGGCTAGCTAAAGAAATCTTTGAAGGGTACTATTTTGGGGGGTAAATGGCATAGAAGAATCAAGGAAGGTCACAGCTCTCCTGGAATGTGACTGCCAAAGACAATATTCAAAACACAGTCTCCCCCGACCCTCCTTAGGGTGAAGTTTGTTTTTCTTCTGGGGGAGGGGGCCTGGAAGGGGGAGCAAGGCCTGCAGAGGAGGAAGATAGCAAACAACCTCTTAGAGAGAGGGAAGAATCCAATGTCTTTAGACACAGGTCTGGATCACAGTAATCCCCAAGCACAGATGACCCGCAGGTGTTTTTCCTGCTTTTTCTGCTTTTCCAGGCAGGGTCCACAGTCCCCAGCTGCCCCAAGCTTTCATTGCCCTCCAGATGCTGGGCCAACACAATGGGATCGCACACACTGGTCCCTGGGTGCGTTTGGCTGTGCCTGACCTTGGAACAGTGATCCCTGGAGAGGTGATCTCTTTCCAGAGTCTTAAATGGGTAATGGTAGGGGAGGGGCAAATTCCCCTTTGTTCCTGCCGTAATCCCTGCCCTCCCCTCCCCCAAGACCTAATCAGCTTCTCAGCCTTCCAGCCTCTCCCTCTCTCTCAGCCTGCCTTTCCCACAACCCTTGGTTCTAGGATAGGTAGGTTTTTACCAGACCTTTCTCTTCCTGTCAGGACTTCCCTTACACAAAATTTGGCTCTGGTTTTCAAAGTCTTTGTTCTTACTTTTCCGATTTTGGGTATAATTAAATACCCTGGGGTCTAGGTAAAAGATCCTGGCTCTTCTTCTGGAATTTACTTTAACTCTGCCTCTTAAGATTCAAAACTGGCTAGCCAATTCCTAGAGATTTGTGCCGTTCATAGGCAAACTAAACAATCCAGAGCCCCTACTCCAACTGCCCTCTTTATCGGCCTCCCACTGTATGGGCTATTCTCCATCTTCCCAATCCCCCAAAGGCCAGGTACCAGACACCTAGGGACAGCCCTATGCCCTATTCCCCATTGAAATTACTCAAATTGGCTAATCCTCAACCTGTTTATCCCTCCTTGGCTGTTTCTGCCCATGGAAACTACAAGAAAGGCTCTCACCCACACTTTTTCTTGTTCCCTCTGCCTCACGACTGACCCTGTTGCATCCCTGTGTGTGGCCCTTTTTGCGGAACGTACCAGCTCTCATTGAAATCCGTGAGTATACTAAGCTTTCTTTTCAATGGCAATTGTTTCTTGATCCTTTGGCCTTGTCATATCAGCATAATAATAAAACTTACATTTAAAAAATACCAAGTTATGAACCTGGGGTTCTCATCTCCATATAGAAAGTACTTCTCTCTAATTCAGCTACTCAGAGCAGATACCTGTTGTTTTTTAAACATTGATTGATTGATTGGAGAAAGAATGAGGAGTAGGGCAGAGGGAGAGGGGGAGAGAGGGCCTCCAGCAGACTCTGTGCTGAGCACGGAGCCTGACACGGGGTTCGATCTCACCACCCTGAGATCATGACCCAAGCTGAAACCAAGAGTCGGATGCTCAACCGACTGAGCCACCCAGGCAGCTCAGGGCAGACATCTGTTTTGATGTGTATAAAGTGTCTCTGAAAATAATACACTGTGTAGGTCATACCCACAGAAAATCATGTCTGTAAATTACCACCAAAACGTCTTTGATTTGGGCCACTGCCTTTGAGACCTTCTCTGATCACACTTGAGAATCACCAGTGCCTCTTGATTTAGTGGTCTCTTTAGAATTCAAGCCAAGTGGTGGTGAGGTGTGCAGGCAGATGGGGCTTCTGTCCTCATCAAAAGGGGCAGAAACGTGTCCGGCCACAGCCACCGTATGTTTGTTGTCAGGCAGCCTGTGTGTTTCGGACTCATTGTCTTCTGAGTGGTTTCAACTCTGAGGAAATCCTGGGAAATCCTAGGAAAAAAAAAGTACCTCTTTTTGCATATGCCCTTCTCCAAATGTTCTTCCCCTGTTGAGTACTCTGTATCCTCTCTGACCTGCCTTGTCTTCCTTTGGATATAATCTTGCTCTGCCCGACTGCCTTCTCTACCACCTTTAACCACTTTGCAATTAGTCACATTTAAATTTCCAGGATGAGATCTTAGCATCTTGAAATGCTTTGCAGTCTGTAGGGAGCAGGAGTTTCAAAACTTGCTATCAATTTCCTCTGCAGCAGTGTCCCGGCATGGCTGTTGGGTGGGGGCTGGGGGTGGGAATCAGCACTGTGTGGGTTCAGATTGGCCTAACTCTGCTTCCGATGATGCCCTCCCCCCCACTCCCCCAGTCAGGTCTACCTTCACTCCTTCTGGTTTGGGGACTTTTCCCTTAAATTGGGTGCCTCTGGGGTGATTGTGACTTTATGGCAGGGAGATCTTATCTCCCAGTCAATACCCAGGTGTGGCTGGATCAGGAATCTTCTCTTCCTCCGTCCCCTTCCCTAACTTCCTGAAAGCCAGGTTTTCTTCCTAGCAGCTTGGAAATTTCCTAGCACACAGGCTTTTTCTTTTCTTCTCTAGTGAAGATGGATCAAGCCCCTCATTTCTGTAGCTGATCACAGCTTTTCTGCTATAACACGGCCATTTCCTCCCCCAGTCCCCCACTTTACCTTCTCTTGTGTATTTGGCCCTTTTCTTGGGATTATCTTTCAACAGCTATAAGAGGCTGTCCTTGCCTTTCCTTCTGGTATTAAACAGTGGTGGCCACCTATTAAAGCTCTGACCATATAATAAATCAAATGACTACTGACTTGAGTGAAATTTACATAAAGGCGACTGGTCTACCTTGTCAGGGCAGCTCCCCAGCAATGGATTCATCTGTTATTAGTTGATTCATCCTCATTAGTGCAGCCTGGCAGGGTTTCATACCTGTAGTAGGATCTGGACACCCTGCTCCCTGGGACAGAGTTACTCGCCTAAATATGTGGTTTCCTTTAAGCATACATTGGCGCTGGCAGTCTTCTGGCTGTGTCGGCACCTGCTACACCTGGTGAGTAAGCACTAAGATCCTGCGGGCTGATCCTGGTGAGGAGGATACTTTGCCACAAGCATCAGAGAGGTACTGGGAGCACAGGTCCCATTCTGAAAGCCTGCAGGAGCGTAGGCTTCAGACCCGGAATGAAAGTTAATGGACACTCATTGCAGACTGCACGAATTCTTGGATTTCAGCGTAAATAAAGTTGAAGAATGAACCACAATAACTTGACCGTGTTAACAGACTTATATTTACATGGGCTTTATTTATATTAAACATGTGATATATTTCGAAGGAAAACAGTGGTAGTTATGCCACACCAGTGGCAGCAAGAATTATTTTAGACATGGACAGAAGACTGAATGGCTCCAAATTATCGGCATAGTTGGTTTCCCAGGGATAAGCTTCAATATCCAGCAAACATGAAGTACCCCAGTAAATAAACAATTACAACAAAAACTAGACCCTGTTTGTTTTTGAAGAATTCCCATGGGAAAATCACAAAGGACATTAAGCTTTGCAAATAATTCCATTACACACAGATATGTCACTCAGTGGCTACATAAATATAAATTTACCGAGTTTTTGGAGGACTTTGGGGAAGGAAGTAGGCACTTAATACAATTATCAAACACACAACTCCTTGTCCAGGCTGAAGTCTTCTTTCAGAGACAAATGGGCTTTAAAAATACCTTGCCAAAAACTTGAATTCCTGAAACCACAGAAAGAGACTCAGCTTTGTACTTCTTTTTGTAATGTGCTTAATTTGGGTCCTTACAGAAATTATCTTTTATTCTTACCAGTAATTGCTTTTCTACATTTTAAGTGGTTTGTATTACAATGCTCTTTATCATTAATGTTAGTTCTTAAAAACTCGCATTTCTCTCTTTTCTTTTTTTTTTTTTCCTAAGGCACAATACTGACAATTTTTAAGTGAAGGGATGATCCAAACATTGGAAAAATAAATATCTGTAGCAGAGATTCACTTAGAGTATTCAAGGAATCATGCAATCTGGGTAGGCAACATCTGGCTAATAGTGAAAGGAACATTATGCATTTAATAATTACAATTTGAAACACTTCAAAGCTGTTAACATTTTAACAGTTTTTCTGTTTTGCCATTTATTTCATTGCAAAGTATTCAATCATGCAAAACAACTTCATATATGTGATCTCTGGCCTTTCACTTTTGCTCAATTAAACCCTTAAAGGGATTTTTGTGTGTGTGTCTTAAATGTCAGCGTTGAACCTTCACTGAGAGAAAAATCAAAGCACAGATTGTCATTACATTATTCAGTATGATGCTTTTGATCTTTTGAAGGGAGTTCTTTCCATCAGCCAAAAGCCTTAACATTTTATAAAGAAGGGACACTGCACAAATGCTGGGCTCACTTTCTAGTTTTCAGATGAAAGAGAATGTTAATTACGTAGTGAAAATGGCAATGGTTTCCAAACTAAAAGGGAAGCATTACTGGAAGAATGATAGACAAATATCAAAGGAAGAAAAAACCCTAGTCTGTGCCAGAAAGGAACCAAGGAAGGAAGAAAGGAAGGGAGAGGTGGGAAGGAAGGAAAGTAGGAGATGTCATTGCTATGGCAGCATTTTGGTTCCTTCTTCTGGTTGTTGCTCTTAAGTAAAACATAATACTGAAAAAAAATACACACAGATACCAGCAAAAGCTAACAAATGTACTTTAAAGAGAAGGAAGAGAGCAAAACTGTTTCAAGGCTGCCAATTCAATATTCTGATTGGTTTTCCTGGTACAATTAAATTTGAGAGAGGCTCACATTAGTGTAGTTTGTTGTATCAACCTTAGTTCAAGAGAGAACCAGCTTTCTTTTATCTAAGAAGTTTCTGTATAATCCTCCTGGTGAAAACTATAGGAAAATGCTGCACACTTCTATTTTAGAATCTCTTATTAAAACCAAAATAACTACCCAAATCTTGATCTTTCATTTTTAACACCAAAGCAGAAATAGACAGTGAGGGAAACTTTGAACCTGTGGATGATATTTTCTGAAAATTCTTGTCATTACCACGCAACACTGGAATCAAGTCGAAGAAAAATCTTAAGGAAAAATAGTAACCTTGAAACTAATGTTCAAGGAAATCCCACAATACTATGTTTACACAAATGACCATTCTGTTGACTTTCTTGAAAATCTCCATATGGACCATTTCAGTTAAAACTATATTTAGGGTCATCATTTTCTAGAAATGAGACCTTTGGTTGTTTTTATATGCACATGTGTCTATATGTGCTTGCCGGATACTAGTCGTACTTCTAGTGCTGTGCCAAATTACACATTTCTAAGCCATGGCCTTAGAACTGATTGAACACCTACGCCCTATTCACTATTTGCCCTGCAGTTAGTAAAGACACCTGTCTTCTCCCTTTTGTTATTGCCCTCCTGGCTAGAAGAAATGAAAGAGTTTCAAAGAATCAGAGCTCCCTTGCTTTTAAATGAATACAACTATGTAAATTCCAAATTTGTAAAACATTTGCATCTTTAAAGATTATTTTTTCTTTTTCTTTTAAAGGACTAAATTGGTTTCTAAATCAAAACTAAACAGGTATTTTCAAAATAGCAGCAGAAATTAAATTTCCAACCTTAAACATTTAAATGTCATTACATTTTCCTGTTATTGCTACTTTATCGTTTCTCAATCTAGGACTATTTTAACCTTTAGGGCGGATTTATATGAGAGGCTCTATGATTTTCCACAGGTCCATTTCCATTTTTAAAGTTGACGTTGGAGTTGGTAACCTGGAAAAGACTTAAGAGGTATGATGACCTGATAAAGAAGTTGTTGCTGCTTATAGAACTACATCCCTTGTTCTTGGTCCTTCATGTCACAAATGCTATGCAGAAGAATGGCGGAGGAATTCTAGTTGACCTCTATTTATACTATTCAAACACTGTGGATGCTTGTGGGAGGGTGCACTTTAGGAGGTATTGGGGTATTAATGGATGGGAACAAGAATTTATGTGCTATATCCTATTCTTGGAATAAAGTGGGCCTGTCTTCCATTAAGAGGAAAAGAATAAGCCAGACTACCCACATCCCTGCAATGTACCCTTTCTGTGTAGATTTGTGAAGGGCAATTCCATTAAATTATTGATCTGAAATATTTTACCTTAGATCTGTGATCACAATGACCCATAATGTGGGGTTCTTTTAGAGGAAAAAGAGTGGACTCCACTGTCAGTGCTCTGGAGAGTAAGTTGTGGTTCACAGACATGCCTGGCTTGTTCTTGGTCCAGGGCAGAACCCAATGCAAATGCTGATCCCTCTGGTCTAAAGGAGGAGCCACATTTGGTTAGAACCTGCTGGAGACCAGGGAGGGTATCTTGGTTTCTGTGTAATCTGTCAAAGTGGTTAGTCCTAGGTGAGCATTTAGTAAATGTTAACAGAGGGAATAAATTGGAATAAATAAAACCACCATTAAAACCATAATTATGTATTGTAATGCTTTGTGGTTCGTATGAGGGGAGAGCCGCTAAGGCTTCATATATATTTTTGTGCTTTGGGTTTTACTATGTGATACAATTTCAATTATATAGTCTTAATTAGGGTCAGAAGCTACTGGGTATCTAAGGAGTTATTACGGCTTATATCCCATTGTCTATGGGAAGTTATTTTATGAAATTGTTCTGATAATACCAGCATAGTTGTCTAAAAACAAAATATTGGGGAAAAGGGTCTGTTTTATTGAACAATAAGGCATTTTTGCTGATCCTTTTTTCCCACTAAAAAGTCTTTTTATGATTAATGTATATAAAATCACACATTAAGTAAACAGATAAAAAGAAGATGATGCTGAAATCCAAGCACTCTACACTTAAAGCTATATCTGCCTATTTCCCTATTTCTCTGTTTTCAAGGGAAAGGAAGAGGAGAGAAAGGGAGAGAGAGAGAGAGAGAGAGAGAGAAGGAATGGGCAGAGAGGAAGAAATTTTTCTTTGTTAGGAAAGGATAGACATGTTCTGTGTTTTATAAGCCCTCCAATTCATATATGGCAGTCTCATTAGTAAAACCCATGGCAGAGTGAAATCTGATATAAAACCAGTGTGGCCCAAAGGCTCCAAACAGACTTGTCATAATGATGCGTCACGGATTACTATATTCAGGGACAGAGATGCTCAAGACTGCACAAGAGTCAGGCTCTGAGGCATCTAAACCACTGAAGGAACATAAAGTCAATGGCAAGTACTTGCTCCCACAGTCTAATTGAATTGAACCCAGCGCTAAGTCATGAAAAGTCCACATGCTAACTGAAGCTGCTTAACTCATGCTCATTCCTAGACAAGTTACGAGGTAGCTAAGGAAGTAGCAAAACATCTGCCAAAAGGCAAAGCAAAAGAAAAGGGGATAATGATGAAAGCATTCATGTTTGCTTGACAAATGAACTCCTGGGCTAAACAGTACTTAATGTAAGTCCTTTGGGGGGCCCTTGAGTTATAGGGGTGATATCGGTAAATTCCCCAATGGAAGGAGACTCCAGTCTACCATATTCTTTGAAAGACTTTGAATGTGAAGTGCAGAGCTGCCCAAAAGGAGAGAGGAGAGCATTAGACGCTTTTCACCTCTCTCTCAGCACCAACGTAGATTCCTTTTTTCAATAAAGAGATGCCTGGTGCCCACGGACACCAGATAAGATCCATTCCACTAGGACGTCCAGTGTGGCCAGGCTATGGACAAAAGTGAAAAGATTCCAGGCAACACGTGAGGGTTAGTTAGCCTTTAAGTACAGTTCTTTTTCTCCCGACCCTATTTTTGCTTGAAATATATTCACTAGCTTTTGGGAGATTGGTCACTGGACTACTGACATTTTCCTTCCCTTTCCAATGGAAATTTCTGCCATTTGGTGAGAGTCTATTTTTTCAGAAGGGTGATGGGAACCTTGCCAAGCAAGCTCACTTAAGTTTCCTGGTTTTTAACACTGTAAGCAGTGTCACACGGTATGTTTTCAGATACTGAGAGGGACCTCGCTGCGTCAGCTCACTGAATTGGAGATGACAAAGAATGCTGCTCTCCTCCTGGATCAAAGAAGGTCATGCCTCCAAGGCCATTTCTGGAATGACAGGGGCAGAGGTCCCCTTTTTTAGACCAGAGGCTGATTACAAGGTTAATGAAATGTCCTATGGCCAATTTAAGTTCTGGACATTGTTGTGTGATTATGCTCCTCTGAGGGTTAACCTCAGAGGTATCATCTGTCAGAATGTTCTTTAATTCCATGATGTAGAAGAGGCACTTTGGTTAAACACATTATATTAATAAATACCACTTTCTCCCTCCACCACCTGTAATGATACTTCTCATAATTTTGGGTTCAATACTGCAAATATCTAGGCTCAGTTCTTACAGAACATTGTCTTATAAATGTGAATCTAACTCTATAGGATTTCTTCTTCATCATCAAAATGCCACCAACCCTCTCATTTCCCACAAATGTTGAGCACCCATAAGATATACTATCATGCAAGAATTCGACTATTTCTCACTATATAACAGGAAAGTCTTTCTTCAACAATCTCTTCCAGACTTAACGTATTCTTTGGTTTAATTTAAAGTTAAATAAACAAGTAAAACAGGGAGGCTCTGACGAGGATGAGAAACAATTCAAATCCAACCTAGTGACTTCCTTCCCTCTATCTTTCCTTCCGTTCCCTCCCATGTAGTAGGAAAGGTGAATGATGGGTTGAGCCACCCCTGGTCATAATTCCATGCTGTCTCCACCTATTCGAAAACTTGTCATAGTAAACAGTGTATTTATCATTCGTGCAGACTATCCATGAAAACCTTTCTAGGAATAAACTGTTATACAATGAATGAACAATGTGATAATTGCACCTTCAAGATTCATGCTCATATAGCAACAGGAGACTCCTCTTCAACTTCTGAGAGAGTCTGCAGCACCTTGGAATAGATTTGTCTCCACTGTTTAGAGAAAAATGCCTAAAATGAGAAGTCCATTCCTGGCAGTCCATGAATGGCTATGTGTACACACGAATACATTGTTGTTGCCTCTGGGGCCAGAGGAAAGGCATGGTTTGTGGTCTGCATTTGTTCTCTGATGCATGAAAAAGTAGACAGAATTCAAATCCAAGTTCATTAGTACAGTCAGGTCCTCTGAGCAGCTTCGTAACAGAAGTCCCCAATTCCCCGGCACTGACAGAAGCATTTGGGTTTCCAATGTCTTTCTGAGGCACTGGAGGCCAAGGCTGAATCCCAGTGACGCCCTTCAAACCTCTGAGCTGTCTCCCTGGTGGCTCTGAGGGGCCATCATGGGCTTGCTACTGCCTGAGCCTTTCAGAGCGCCCATCCTCCTGGCACCCTTCCTCCTCCTGCACATCATCACCGTGATGGCAATGAGGCAGATGGTGAGGAACCCCACCGCGATGCTGCCAACGACTGTGACCAGGCTGACGTCGGAGCTGGGCCGGTTGAGCTCACGAGGGAGGACGCCGTCAGGAGGAACTCGTCCCTGGGGGACCTGCTTCCTGCTGGTGCGGTCCAGGGCAATGTGCTGGATATTGGTTCCCCGGTTGTTGTCAGCACCTATGTCCCATGCCAGCGGGGGTGGGCTCCTGATCTCCCTCTTCCTCCGGCCCTGGCTCGTGGCCTCTGGCTTCCCTGGACCCACTATGGAGTGGTGCTGGTACTCGGTACTTCTTTTGCCGATGCCTCGATTGGCGTTGTCTTTTGATCTTACCGTGTAGATCGTGTGTATGTACCATTCCCGACCTAGGGCAACCTAGAAAATGCAACTCTATTTGTTAGAAAATTAAATACCACACCGACCTAATTTACGACTCCTGCAAGAGAAATTAATGGCAGAGACAATCAATGAGAATTTACTCTAGACTGCAGAATTAATACACTTCACATTTTTTCGTGGGTAGTACGTGCAAGGATTTGTGTAAAGGACTCTAAAATATTTTGTGTGACTCTCAAGGGAGTGTGTGCCAGTAAATCTTTGGCAATTTGTGACTTGCTGCCATAGAATGTTGGAGCTGTCACATGATTTTAACTTACTCATCTGAAAAATGGGTAAAGAAGGATGCACCAGTTACGTAACGTTCCAATGTTACTCAACTAGTTAGTGGCAGAGGCAAGACTAGAACCCAGACCTTCTGACTCTCAGGACTCTCTTCCAGTACGTCTGGCTGCATATTTACATAGAAGACCATAGAAAAGGTCTGTTTTTCTGCTTTTCTAGGGCTTGTGAAAAGAAGGGAATTTCTGATGGCTCTCTGAAGCCTTCAGGATTTAAAAGGGGTTTAATGCTTTGAGAATTAACAGTGAAAGTCATTTTAAAAAATTATTCCGAATAATAAATATGCTTCTTTAAGATTCCTTCTTTAGGATGAAGCCAGATACTATGTCTGCAGCCCCTCCGGTGTGGACAATTTTCAGGAAATTTCCTAAAAGGTGTACTTGCCCCTCCAAGGATTCTCCGTGGAAACACAACTCTGAATTTGTCTCATTTATCTGCTCAGTGTTAGGGTCGCCTGTGTCTTTTTACCATCCATCGCTAGGCTAGGATATTCTGTCTTGATTTATAAAGTCTTTGAGAATGGAGATTTATGAGCTGTGCACACTTCTTTCCTGAAGCCAGCAGTTCAACAAGATCACTCTAATAAAGATGGTCATGAAAAGTCAACAGGAAGGAAGTTTTGAATAAGAAAAGCAGAGTTTCTGGGGCACCTGGGTGGCTTAGTGCGTTAGGCCTCTGCCTTCAGCTCAGGTCATGATCTCAGGGTCCTGGGATCGAGCCCCTCATTGGGCTCTCTGCTCTGTGGGGAGCCTGTTTCCCCTCCCTCCCCACCTGTCTCTCTGCCTACTTGTGATCTCTTTCTCTCTGTCAAATAAATGAATAAAATCTTAAAAAAAAAAAAAAAAAGAAAAAGAAAGAAAGAAAGAAAAGAAAAGCAGAGTTCCCAAACATCAGACTTAGATTTCTATTCTGAGCTGAATAGGGGTCTTCATTACTCATAGCCTCAAAATAAGGTGAATGCATTAATAAAAATAATAATACCTAGGGTTTACAGAATGCTTACCAGGTGCCCACTATGGTCCTGTGTGGTTTACCTGCATTACCTTATTCAATGTTATGATTACTTATGCAATATTACTATCACTGCCTTTTAACAGAAGACACCTGGATCATCCCAATATTAAGTAATTTGCATGTGCTCACAGAGCTGGTATAAGTGCCTTATTACTGGCCCACCTGAAAGAGTGGCGTTGAGTCGACTTTAAAGCCATCGGATCCAGGCTGATTCACTAAGAGGATAGCTTCAGGGTCATCGGCTGCTAGCTTGGCATTAAACAGGACATTTCCAAAACTGGTGGCTTGTGTCTCTGGCTGAGCTTTGTCCTTTAAGCAATAAAGAAAATGAGGAGTGCTGTAGATAATGCCAACTTTTGCAAGTAAAGAATGGTTTCTTTAGGTTTGTGCAAGTACAGATGACCATACAATGTCACCATTGTGTTTCATTTGAAAAGATGCTATTGTTTTTAAATACCAGATGAAAACACTGGACTTTGAACATCTACCTAGTTCACAGTTTGGGGCAAAGAACTTACCACAATTTTAAATCTATATAAGAGTGAAGGAGAGTCAGCTAAGCAGCCGTATTCTGCATTCGTGGGACTGTATTTGGGAACATAGCCGTCAGCTCCAGTGCACAGAAACACCTTCTCAATGCTGCAGTAAAAGGAGTCACCCAGATTCTGGACAGGATCTACCATGACACGCCCGTAAATGATGTCCCCTGAAACAGATACGTGGAAGTGTCATTTCTGTTACGTGGTAAGTCTTGTCCATGTGACTCTGCAAACCATTGGTGACAATAATGCTCCCTAGGGAGTACTTCCTTCTTTTCCTAATCTGCCATCAAATATTGGAAGACTTTCAGGATGTCACCCACTCCCAGGCCTCAGGTGAGACCACTCTGGGGATGGACCACAAGTGACTGCAGATTTATTGACTGTCCCATGCTCAGTCAGTAGTGGGAATAACTTCAAGGCTTGGTCTATAATTTAACATTCATAATTCCACTGTGGCTAAAGTCCACTTCATATAGATAAATTACTTGGCAGGATACAGACTAATAAAGTATATAGAAAAGGAAATATTGACAAAAAGCTGAGTTGGCTTTATGTGATCTTGAAGGAGAGTTTGTGGAAATTCCCTCGCAGTCAGTCATCTGTTTCACAACTACTACTGAACTCCCACCATGCATGTTAGGCATTTTGCTAAGTGCCAGGAACACACCACTGAGCAGCGCAGATATGACCCTCACCATGAGGCACTGACAGTCTCAAGTAGCTACAGTATTTGAGTCTATGCACCTGGAAAGAAGATTCAAGAAAAGAAAATCTAGATTGGTTCTAAAAGTCACTTAGGCAAAGGAAATAGAAATTAATTTCCCCAGAAGAGAAACCATCTAGCAACATATATCCAATTCTAGTGGCCCTAGCCATCCCTGCCAAAGTGGTAAAGACCCAGTAATATTCTCAACAGTATGCCAGCACTGATCACTTCCCCTCTTAAACATGATCCCAATAAAGCACAGCACAACAGATGCAGGGGCAGGCAGGCAGAGCGGCTGTCTCATTTGTGAAACGGGTACCTTCTGCAAAGGCAACATCACTCTCTTGCCCAAATCCCATGGATCCATCAGACAGCCAGAGACTCTTCTTGGAGAGGAGGTACATTTGGGTGTTCAAGCTGAACTCAGCTGCCACTGGATCGCTGACCTAAAACCAAGTGTGAAAGCTCTGTTACGGGTTGCCCATTGCCCTGGCGGTGCACAAATGCCTTATTCACAGACACACACAGGCTGTACGTGCACATGTAGATGACTGAAGACTGCACTGCAGTTTTCATATCTGACCAAACTAACACAGGGAATTGTAACACTGGCTCTGCCCTTCATGAGAAGGCGATACTGGCGAGGTGAAATGTTTTGACTGGGACGAAACAGCGTTCGTTGAGTTCTTTTCCATTGTTTTCACAGCATATATATGGGACTTGTACTTATCATGTTCAGTGCAGGGCCAACACTTAGTATTTGTCCTTGGACAAAAAGTGCCATCATATTTCTTTTACTATATAATGGCAGTTAGGTACTTGGAGATGTCATGAACTACAAGATATTTATTTTCCTTAAAGATCAAGAACGAGGCAAAGACGCACAGAAGAACTCTGGGGAAAACCCTCAACTCTCCAAGGCAGCAAACTCCAGGAGGAGAAAAGATAACATAAGAAGAAAAAATAACCCTTGCATACTCTTCAACTCTGGATTTTATACCCTGAACCAACGACAGATGAAGGGCAGTTCTTTCCTCCTTCCTTCTTCTCTTGCTTCCTTCCTGTCTGACTTTCTTTATTCTCAGGAAGCAAGATTTGTAAGTCATGGTGTGAATTTCTTTTTCTTTCTTTCTTTTTTTCTCTTTCTTTCTTTCTTTCTTTCTTTCTTTCTTTCTTTCTTTCTACTGATACAAGTAAGCCACGACCCTCATGAAGTGGGATTGGAGAAGTCATCGGAAAGCAACCGCAAGAGATGCACCTGTTGGAACCGAATGTCAAGGTCAAAGGTGACAGGCTCTCGGGGGTTGCAGGTGACTGGCAGGCGGTACTCTTGATGCGATGGAGTGGTACAAGGCAGAAGTTTCACTGTGTAAGTCCCTGAATAGTCGCGTACCTTTAAGAAGAAGGGAGGACATTTAGGTTTTCCCTTTAAGAATCTGAGGTGTCATCCAAAGCGGCAGAAAAGTTAAGTTAAGAGCCTGAGTCACTTACTGCAAAGTCAGACATAAAGCTCCACTGCTGCACGGGCTGATTATAGGTTGGTTCACTCCTGATGAGGCGCAGGGAGAAGGTCAGGCCTGGATGATCAGCTGACATGATCATTGAGCTCGTGAAGGATGCTAGAAAAGTGCCAGTAAGAATAATGGTAGAGTGGCTGTAAGAGTGCATGACAGCTTAGGGTTTTCAAAGCACCGGATTGTACATTGCTTGCTTTTATTCTTAATACTAAGCCTTCAAAGCCCCAGTGTTGGTATAATTAGCTTCATCCCCCCCGCCCTTGGAGAATGTGGGCTGAGGCTGATTATAGTGACTCTCCCAAGATCACACAGTTAGGATGTGTGCCTTCTGAGTCCTAATTCAGTGCTTTTCCCACTCTATGATTCTGTGAAGAGATAATTGTGCAGAAATGCTCAAACAGTCCAGGGCAACTTTCCAGGGAAGGCACAGCAGTACAGTAACAGCTGATGTGAATGCACTTATTGTGCACCGAAGCCGCGAGCTCAACTTTAGTCTCTTAGCATCCGCACAGCGGGGCAAACCCACCTTATAAACGGAACCTAATTTTAATTAGATTGCCTGCAATTGTGTCTAAACAAAGACTCAGTTTATTAGAAAGGTAGACATGTGGTAGGGATCTGTAAAGACCCAGAAATCCTTACTTTCCAGAACTGTCAGTTACAATAAAGCCAAATGATTCTTTTTGGGTCAGTATGTCTTGTAGCTCAGCCTCATAAATATACAATGAGCCCTCTTTCTCTTCTGAATTTTGGCCCTATTCTTCCCTTGTTTAGAGCTCAAACCCAGAAAATGGAAGGCGGGAGAAGACATTGATTGAACAATGTTCCCCGTCCAATCTGACAATAGTTGGCAAATGGGAAAAATATGCAACACCAATTTAGTGATATGGAGAGTCAAATAAAAAAAATATTTCTAATGGAATGTCCTTTATATTTTAAAAAAAGCTTGGGCATTGGACTTCAGTGCCTGCTTCCTTATTGGTATTCAAAGCACAGCGTGTCGCAGTTAGTAAAATGACACAGCAAATCTTTATTAAAGGTAACTAGTTAACATGTCTGAAATGTAAGTATCATAGTACAGTGTCACTTCCGGCTCTTAAATTATAAAGGTTTCTCATGGTATCCAGAAAACAGCTGTGAGCAGAGAAGTCCTTGCTGAACAAACGATTTCAAATTCGACTTTGTATGCAACAGAACTGAGGCAGAGAAGGGGACTGTGGTTGCTATGTTCTTTATCTAAGGAAGACTCCACTTAAAATGAACTCAGTAGAGTTTTCGTTTAAATTTACTATCATTTTGTATTTTCTCTAGAAGGCTATGTTGATAATGATGAATTTGTAGCTGATGAGATGTAGCTGAACAATTATCAAACCCTCCTGCGGGTAAGTCACATGGACAATTCACTTGATGTTACGGTTTAGAAGCTGGTTTCAAAGCTCGTCAGGTAGCGTAGGGCCCGGAATATCTGTGTTCTGTGGTGCAGGGAGCGGCTGCTCGTGGATAACAGGGCTTACCGGGATGGGACAGCACGAACAGACCATGGAACTGAGCCTCTGTCTTGAAGTTCACCACCAAGCGCCCCTCTTCACCGATGCGCATGCTCGTGGGGTAGAGAGAACCTACATGAGCAGAGTGCACAAGAGTGGAGACACTGGTGACCAGGGACTCGTTACATGCAGGATTTCTTCCAAATTTGAATTCAGATACATCTCATCTTTAAGCATTCTAGCCAAAGACTGTGATCAGAATTCTGAGTGATAAGAGAAGCACAAGTGTTTTGTTTGTTTTGCTTTGTTTTCTAACAAGAAAAGGTGTCAAGAAGGGAGGTGAAATAGAATCAGGTAACATGAGTGAGGTCAATATGAAATAAACAGATAGACAATATGAAATAGATAGAAATAGACAACATGAAATAGACAACAGGCCAAGATTTTTTTTTTCCCTGTAAGGATTAGTCTACATAAATGAAGTTGTAAATTGAGAGACACAGTAAAGTGTTAAGTTCTAAAGATTTGGACATGGAAGTAGGTTGGTGTTCTCCAGAATGATTCCAAATTTTACAGACATAATAAAAACTCTGGAGGGTTTCCAAAACTTTTGGCAGTTTGACCAAAGTTGGTTCCAGAGACAAGAAGGAACCATGAGATCCTTATGTAGAACCTGAGAACCACAGCATGGGTCCATATTAAATCTCCTTAAATATACACTTTCTAAGGCAAGATGTGTAACTAAAACACTGAAATATAAAATAATTTAGAATGATCACTCAGGGTGATCATATAACCTTTCATGTACATTTAGGCAATCTTAAATCTGTTTACGATAGCAAATTTCGAGGCACTGTCAATAGTATTTTCTCTCTGGCTCATAAAAAGTAATGCAGGCATGATGCTCAGATAGGCATGGAGCCAGAACAGTAGCATGTGTCTGAAAAGAAACTATTCATTCCACGGATAGATAAATTAGCTTTATGCTTGTAGACTTTGAATTATTATTCTGATACAGAGATTGAAAGAAAGTTTGGCAGGTGCTTTCAGGCTTAGGAGTTAGCTGTACTTACCACTGCTGTTCCAAAACATCCAGCTAAAATATTACAGAATGATAGAAACTTAGAATAAAAAGAATATTTGCAGTCTAGTCTACCCTTGAGGAGAAACTGAGTGCCACAAAGGCTAAGCAGTATGTTCAAGATCACAAAGCTAGTTAGCTGTGGAAGCCAGAACTAGAAGCCAGGATCTATCTCATTTTCAGAAGAAAAAAAAAAGCATACATTTTTTTCTTGGGTTCATTTCTTATTTTCATTTGGAACTTCCTCTATACATTTTCTAGAACCTCGGAAACATACAGACTATGTTGTGTAACGCATAAATGACGAATCACCTGAAATGGACTGTCAGGGTTAAATACCCATGAAATGTTTATGATATCTATAACAGTCACTTGTTATACAAAA
Organism: Mellivora capensis; assembly: GCA_004024625.1. Taxonomy (NCBI): domain Eukaryota; kingdom Metazoa; phylum Chordata; class Mammalia; order Carnivora; family Mustelidae; genus Mellivora; species Mellivora capensis. The sequence continues at coordinate 29,746 of PISX010011798.1, forward strand.
TTTGAGGCACGTTAGTTTTTCCATGACAAGATGAAATAATCTTAAAATACTGAACATAAAAATAAAATTTATTGAAAGCTGCTTCTATTATCTATTTTGCTACAGGAAAAAAAAAAGTCCTAAGTAATTCAAATAGATGAGAAAACTCATTTTCCAAATTATTACCCACCTTGGAGTTCGGCTTCTGGTGGGCTGCCAATTCCATCATTCCACAAGATGGCAGTGTCATACACAAAAGTCAGGCGGAGCTCTGACTTCAAGTCAAAATGCTGCCAGCCTCCTACCCCAACCGGGGAATGGAACACGTAGGAAACATACAGAGGCACTCGAAGAGTCACAAAGGACTGCACTAGATTTAGGACCTAAAAGAATGAAATTACATCTGTCAACATGATTCAGTGTTAAGTGGAGGAGCCCAACTTTTTTACAAGCCACTTTCTCCTCACTCAACTAGAGATTTTCAGCGACCATTGAGGTAAGGAAGCGACAACATTTACACTATTGTCCCTAACCGAATTTTGGAGAAATTAGCTAGTTGTTACCATTACCTTCCTTTGCAACAAAGGATATGTGGCAGCAGTCTTGAAAGTAAATTGCATTATTTTGAGTATATTGTACCTACACAGTCCTTTTTGTTCCATAATAGCTTTAGTAAGATATAATTCATATACCATATAATTCAGTGATTAAAGTAGACAAACCAGCAGTATATAATGTATTCGGGAGAGGTGCAACTTTGACCACAATCGATTTTAGGACAATTTCATCACCTCCGAAGGGAATTCCAAACCCGTTAGGAGTCACACGTTCATTCCTTCCTCTTCCCAGCCCCGGTAGCCACTAGCCTATTTTCTGTCTCTCTTTATTTGCCAGTTCTGCATATTCCATACACATGGAGTCATACACTATGTGATCTTTTGTGACAGGCTTCTTTCACTTATGTTTTCAAGGTACCTCTGTGTTGCTGCACATTTCAATACGTTTATTTCTGAGTAGTATCCCACTGCATGCATATGCAACACATATTTATCTGTTCATCAACTGATGTGATGGACATCTGGGTTACTTCCTGTTTTGAGCTATTATGAATAACACTGCTATAAGATACTTTTAAATTATTACGTAAAGGAAGACAGAAGAAAGATCTAGAAGCAAACATGTTGAATAATGACATATAATACTTAATATGTTGCAAAATTAATTAGTTAAAATGAAGAGACTTGCTTTGAATTTTATACTTTCCTTCTTCATGTATTTTGTAGGAAAGTTAGGAGTCGTGTAGGATAAACTAATATTCATTTATTGAGCCCCTAGGTTCACAATAAAAACTATTTAATATTTTTACTCTCCCCCATAATTTTATTTATATGCATGTGTGGATAGCTGGCTGGTTGGCTAGCTGGCTGGTTGGCTGGCTGGCTGGATGGGTGGGTGGATGGATGGGTACATGGATGGGTGGGTACATGGATGGATGGAAAGATGACGCATAGAAAAGGAAAGAGAAAAATTAAGGTTCAAAGAAATAAAGCAAATTCTCATAGAATTCTTTAAGCTTTCTGAATGGCCCTGCCACTATTAGAACCCAGTCTTTGGCCTCTGCTTTTCTACTCTAACACACCTCATCACACTCCAAACAAAGCTGAGTCCAGTCCTAGGATCGCCTAACTAACGTTATCATCCTTAATTCTCAAAATAGCTCTGCAGAAGAGCTGGGCAAATAAAACTATCTTTTACGCAAGAAAAGATGGACTTAGGTCAGATCATACTCTTCAGAAGTTCCAGTTGGGCTTTCTAATACCATTCTTATTTTCTTTCCACATTGAGCTGGCCATAGGGATCATACACACGTGTTAGTGAATAACATAATGAATGATAACAATAGTTTATCACTTTGTCATAGAGTAAAAAATAAACACCTTAAGTCCCAAAAAAGTGATGACCTGAATTGTCAACAAAAATATACAAAAAAGAATACCATCATCCAAGCAAACCGTTTGATTGCTAGCTGTGTCATAGCTAGCACTCCTCACCATCTGCTAACTCGGCCAGCAGAAGAGGGGCTTTGCAATCAAAGTCCTCTGAGATAATATTTGTTAAGGATCAATATTATTGCACTCAGTTAAAATTGATCTTGTAGTGCAATTTTAACACTCAGTGTAAAGAAGAGTGATCAAGACAATGTATATGCCCCTGAAAATTAAGATTAATATTTCATCCTGTGGTTTTAATAAACCACCATCTTTTACAAATTAGGCTTTAGGAATGAGTTTCCAGTTAAACTGTCTAGGTGCTAAAAATTTCTGCCAACATTATACTCTATCAAATGTTACTGAGTGCACTATTTTAGAGAGAACTCTTAATATTCACTTCCTATGAGTTACTTGGCATAAAGTTCCCTAATTTTTATTTTCTTTCTTGTGGCAACCTAGAGTTTGACCATTTCTGGAAATAAGATCAGCATCTTATTGCATTTTCTTCCTCATTTTGGTCAGGCCTTCTTTGTCTGCTTGGAGCTTCTGCCTAGAGTAACTGGTGCCAATGGAACAATGTCCATCATCCAGGTCACCTACCTGCTCATTCTTATAAAACTGAAGAACACAGTGCTGTCAATCTAACTTCTGGATATCACCTTAATGAGCACTTAGTTTTCTTTCAGCCTGTATCACAGGATGTTTTTAAGGGATTCATTTATACTAAAAGAAACAGATGTTAAATCTGGTACACTGCTCTTAAAGCAATTGTGACACAACAAAGGAGATTACATGTCCTTACAGATGTTTGAAGTTTCTTCAGCAAAACCAAATGATACTTTAAATTCCATATTTAAAAGGAAAGTATAAAATACAAGATTTCTGGAAAACGTAGCAGTGATATAAGTTTCTACTACTACTGCTTCTAGTACTACTACTACTGCTATGAAGTGGCTAAGAATGGGCAGCAAGTCTATATTTGGGGAAGTATTGCCAGCTAAAAACACAAACGAAATTCACTGGGCTGTGTCAGATGGGTAAGAGAAGGGAAGAATAGGAAAGAAAATGAATATGCTAAAAGAGGAATTACACACAGAATATTGTCTAAGGTGGGGACTAGTGTTGAGGTAACTCGCAGTAAGCTGAATTCTTCACTTATTTGGGCATCCAGCTTAAGCTATCCAGATTCAGGGGGAGATGAACCATGAGAGACTATGGGCTCTGAGAAACAAACTGAGGGTTTTGGAGGGGAGGAGGAAGGGGGGTTGGGTGAGCCTGGTAGTGGGTACTGGGGAGGGCACCTATTGCATGGAGCACTGGGTGTGGTGCATAAACAATGAATCTTGGAACACTGAAAAAAAATAAAATAAAAATTTTAAAAAAGCTATCGAAATTCATATTGCTTTATGGAAGTAGGCAGTATATATATATATATATATATATATATATATACACACACATACTGTTTCTTATAGAAGTTGGCAGTATACATATGTACTAATGAAAGCTATCTAGATTTATTATGTTCCTTTGCAACTTTCATTTGAGCAAGGCTGTATTCTACATGTGTTGAACTTAAGCCGTGAAGAAGTCAGTTGGCTTGCCCAAGATTATTCAGTACAATCAGTCGCTAACACTCAAGTATATAGACCAGCACTATCCAATAAAAACATAATGTGAGGGGCACCTGGGTGGCTCAGTGGGTTAAAGCCTCTGCCTTCGGCTCAGGTCATGATCCCAGGGTCCTGGGATCGAGCCCCGCATCGGGCTTTCTGCTCAGTGGGGAGCCTGCTTCCTCCTCTCTCTCTGCCTGCCTCTCTGCCTACTTGTGATCTCTGTCTGTCAAATGAATAAATAAAATCTTTAAAAAAAAAACACATAATGTGAGCCACACATGTAATTTAAAATTTTCTAGCAGCTGTACTTCAAAAAGAGAAACATGTGAAACTAGTTTTAAGAATAGGTAGTTAATCCAATATATCAAACATATTATATTTTAATATGCAATCCGTATAACATTATTTTTGAGGGTTGTTTTTTTTTTTTCCTACTAAGTCTTTGAAATCTGGCTTGTATTTTATAAGAGTAACACACCTCAATTTTGAATGCTCAATAACCACATATGGCTAGTAGTTACCATATTGGGAAGTACGGACTACACTCTTCTGCTCAAGGTCTTTAATTGGACTACACGGGTTGAAAACAGCAATCATTTAAAAATATTTCATAATCCAGTTCCTACCCACCTTGATGTGGGATATGTGGTTTGTGCTCACTTCAAAGATTAAAAATTGAACTAGAGCTGTTCGAATATTATCTGAGGGCTACCACTGGTGTGGATTTCCCACTGGTTGTAATTTCTGTTGTTCCTTTTGTTTCCAGAAAGATGTCTACATCATCAAGATGGTGGTGTTTGTGAATGGGTAAAGAAGGCTCACAAATGTCAACAGCTTGAAGTCTCAATAAAGCATGTACTTAGCTACTCAGTGGAGGACACTGTTTTAACAAGTCAGAATCCTCAGCCAAGGGATTAGCAGTAATAGCAGCCTCCACATCCAGGAACACTTGGAAGAAAGAGACCTTGGCTTCTGTCCAATTATAAGTCTTTCTAAAGGCCTATCCGCTCAGAGATGCACAAAAGAGACCCCGGAATGAGGTAGGGTCAATACTGGCCCACAGATTCCTTAGTATTAAGGACAACTCTATGGGATATTTACAATAATAGAATTAGAAATTATCTAAATGACCAACAATAGAAGAATGGCTATATGAGTTATGATGGCACACACGGTAAAATATTATGTAGCCAACAAAAGTCATGTATCTAAAGAATTTTCCTTGCCATGAGAAAATGCTCACCACTGTTAAGTTAAAAAGCAGTATACAAGATGGTGTAAATAACATTACACTGCTATTATCAAAAATGTGTCTGTACATTGGAAAACACTGCAAAATCTGTGTACAGTGATAGTGCAACAAGATTTATTTTTATTTTATTTTTTTTAAGTTCCCCAGCTTTCCATCACACTATCATTACTCTTACTTAAAAAACAAAGAAACCAGGGTGCCTAGGTGGCTCAGTCAGTTAAACATCTGCCTTCGGCTCAGGTTATGATCTCAGGGTCTTGGGATGGAGCCCTCCATCAGGCTCCCTATTTGGCGGGGAGTCTTCTGCTCCATTTCCCTCCCATTTGTGCTCTCTCTCTGTCCCAAATAAATAAATAAAATCTTAAAACAACAACAACAACAAAGAAACCACACTATTAAAAAAAACAATTGACAAAGTTGACTAAGAAGCAACACGCTCCAGGTAGGCCACATTTTGGATTCTTCTTACAATTTCTTGTAAAATGATTTAGAGTAACATCCATGTGTAAAAGAGTAAATTCAAGTACTAAGCATAAAATACTACGATGGAAAGAGATGACTTCTAAATATATTCTTGCCCTAAAGTCGTTCCATGTTTCTAAATCCCAACACACAGTAATAAGGGAGAAAGATTATATTCCTCAAACCAAGCAACTAGGAAAAAAACATGTTTACTTTTCCAAAATCATGGAAAATCATGCCTTCTCATAAGTAAATGACAATTTAATGTTTCCAGTGCAAACTGACATGGGGTTGCATTTCTGTTGCTTATTTATGCTCCTGGAACAATGTTATCAGTCTGTGTTTACCTAACAAAGTAAGAGCTAAGATTCTGACCTCCGCAGGACCAATAGCCAGGCTCCTGAAAAGTGGAATGAACTGAGGGCTTTCATTTGTAAAATAAGTTGTTTTCAAGAGAAAAGTCACCACCAAAATATCCAACAGTTTTTAAAAACTTGGTTTAACCTTAATAATTATTTTACACCACAAGTGTTTTTTATGGTACACCAAAACAATTTAAATTTTTATTTACAAAACACTTTTGTCACACAAAACAGAGGAGCAGTATCATTTTTTAAATTTATCTCTATTTTTCTTTTCCTGCTATCCATCTCCTTTTATATTTTAGAAACTATTAAACAGGATTTTAGGATTGAAGATCATTAGAAAAGTCCACATTTCTTTTTCTTGGCAAGTAAAATTCTTAACTTTTATAGCAATGAGGCTTGACTCCTACAACTCTACTTTGTTGGGAGTGTAAGCTCTGTGTCTGGTTTCCTCACCAGGTACCTACGATGGTCCCTGGCACAGAGGAGGTGTTCAGCTCAGATTTCTTTAATGAAGGAAGATGCAATGAAGAAGATGAGAAAAAAGCAGAAATGGTCTTAATATCTTAATAAACTTAATAAAACTTGATTTGCTATGAATAGAGAACTATCTTGAATATTGCAGATGATCCCTTCAGTCTAGCAACTCTGTCTTATAAGTTATATAATCTGAATGTGAGAGGTTAGGGAAGGTAGAGAATCTTTCTCAGAAAGTGTTAGAAACAGCTTTCAATCACAGAGAGATGCAGGGACTTGCCAATGTTTTGTAGAGGTGGCTAAGCCTCTACAAAACCACAGCCACTAAGAACGCACACAAAAAAAGTCAGTTCATCATGTTGTTCCTGGGGGAAGCAATTACGAGAGAGTAAAATTTGTCTGCACGGCGATCATCTTGATCTAAGGTGCCAAGTCTAGAAAAGGACTACAAGAGAGAAAGTCACGTCTATTAAATACTTGGCTGGGGGCGTGCATTCTTGGCAGAGGACAGACAGACTGGGGGCAGCACTAGCTTCCTTCAGGATCTGTTGGCCAACAGAGTGGGCAACACAGCCACAAAGCTGCCTGAAGACAGTTAGTCCATATTGATGGTTTACCTTTACTTTTCCCCATTTTTCCATCGTAAATTCAGAAATGTGAAAGTTTGCAAAACTCTTATGAAACCCTAAGCGGAATCTATTCACCAAGTGTCTATAAAGAAAAATCTGAGGTAGATTCGTTAATAGGAGTATATTTATTCTGGGGCAGGACTTTTTTCTTTTGTATTTTCTTCTGGTGGCAAAGATACACTGGGAAAGAGGAACCTGAAGAGGTAACACTTTCGAGGGCTTAAGTAACTTGCCCAAAGACGCAAGGCTAGAAAACATGAGAGCCAAATTTAGGTCTGCATTTGCTGGATTCTAATACCCAAGCCCTTTCCACAATTCACACTGTCTTCCTATTGTTGTTTGGGGATTTTTACTAATCCATGCAAATTTCTGAGTATTTTGCCGCTTTTAGAGGAGATGGAGAGAATGTCTCATTCCCTTGGAGTCCAATAGTCCCCAGATGGACTCAGATGAATGACTGCCCATCGCTCATCAGCACCAGCTGAATATGTCGGGTTTCACAGCCCTGCCCTGGTATTAAACCGATACTCAGTTACTATCTCTCTTTCTTATGCTACTTACTACTTGTTCTATACTTTAACACCATAGGGATATAGCATGGACAACATCAGCCTCACCCTGGTTAAATCTTGAAAGACCTGATACATCCTGGGTACCATTCAACACTTCAGTGTGTAAGCGGATTTATATGAACTCTTTGTTTAGTCCAGGTAGGACAGAGCATGGCTTTTAGTTCAAATACTCATTACACTTCTCAACTACACCCAACATATTTTAAATTCTCTATCATAACTGCTAATGGAGATCTTGCTACCTTATCATTTTGACAACTTTGGTGATGATGACAGGAGTAGGGATTGTGTGTCCGTGTGTGTGCTGTGTATTTTTTTTAAGATTTTATTTTTATTTTTATTTATTTGACAGACAGAGATCACAAGTAGGCAGAGAGGCAGGCAGAGAGAGGAGGAAGCAGGCTCCCCGCTGAGCAGAGAGCCCGATGCCGGGCTCGATCCCAGGACCCTGGGATCATGACCTGAGCTGAAGGCAGAGGCTTTAACCCACTGAGTCACCCAGGTGCCCCTGTGCTGTGTATTTTATATGTAAATATCTGTGTGGTATGAAAAGGAGTCAGTAACTCTAGAGGAGAAATAACAATAAGCTTTTAATGAAAATTCTTTTGACTATGTTAGTGATGGAGAAAAGAAGTAGATGGGGAGGGAATGGGGAGGAAACTAGGAAGGAGTAAAGGGGTAAAAGGAGAGAAAGATAGAAGGTGGAAGAAGAAAAGAGGGAGAAAAACTGGGCTGACCAATTTTAAATCTTCACTTTAGATGGCTTATGACACAACATGGACATCTGTACATACACACAATAAATGATAATGTATACTTTGGAGAGAAATTAATATTTGGATTTTTATAATATCAGAGTATATTTGGAATTTACAGCAACAATTACATAGTGACTTTTTGATACAAGATGTTTTGAGCCCATCACTAAAAAAAGTGTCAAAATTTCAACACCTTGTTCCAGAAACAGACATGAATTTTCACACCACTCGTGCAAGTTTCCTCCTGTACCTAATGACCTTCGCCACCAGAATGGAAGACTAGAGTTGCGATTTAGTCTACATCTGGATACCTGAAAAAAACCAACTCACTTTTCCAGTGCCCAAAGCTCAGATGTTCAATACTCCTACCTGTCCGTCTGTCCCGATGGTGCCTCCACAGTCAGTGAGAAGTTCTGACATGTCGTAGTAGCTAACAAACTCCCACAAACAGGCCTCCAGGTTCAGGTTTCGATAGAAGCGTAAGGTACTAGAGCCTCTGATAGATGAGCTGTACTGGTAAGGATGCGTCTCTCCAACTACTTCTGGATTTTTTGTAGCATCAGTTAAGAAACCATGGTGAGTCTTCACTTCGGTATAATCCAGAAGGTTGGAGCACTGGTGGTTTCCAACTCTTGAGCCATCAGGACTGAGGGTGAGCTCAAAGTTGGACAGCTCTTTAGTGGAGATCACAGGGAGCATACCTGCAAGGAATTGTGATCATATTGCCATTGTCACTAGCAAAGGATTTAGAACAATGATCATTTCTTTGTCCTCAAGAAGACAAGTGTTATAAAATACTGTACAGCAGTGATTACTATCAACATGGTATCCCAGGGGTCCTTGACATTTTTCAGGAGATCTGTGACATTAAAGCTATTTTCATAATGATTCTAAGACATTATTTGACTTTTCCACCATTATTCTCTCAGTACAGTGGAGTTTTTCAGAGTTATCACATATTGCCATAGATTGAATGTAGAGGGAGATAAAATAATTCAGCTGCCTTTTACAAAGACAGATATTAACGGTATTTTCAAAAATGTAAAAAAACACAATAATTTTTTTTACTTATAAATTAGAGCTATTTTTCCTAAAAGTATGTTTTCCATGTGACTATGTAGTAGATTATTTTTAAATGAATGAAAAAATGAGTGTTTAATAATTCCTTAGTTTTGATTTTAAACCCAGTCCATGTTTATAGATATACCTCATAAAAACAATGAGCCTTTGAGATCCTAAATAATTTGTCAGGATGTCCTGAGACCAAAATGTCTGAAAACGACTGCTATGGAGTATAAGCTATGGTCTAGCAAACTTCTTGCATAAAAGATCAAATAGTGAATATTTTAGGACTTATAGCCATAAGGTCTATGTCTCAACTGCTCGATGCTCCATGTTAGATAGAAAGCTGCCACAGAAGACATGCAAAAGAATTCCTATAACTGCGCAATAAAACTTTTCATGCACAATGGAGCATAATTTCATGTAATTTTCATGTTCCATGAAACATTCTTCTTTGTTTTTTTCCCAACACTTAGAAACATAAAAACCATTTTCCAGCTTGCAGGAGCCTATGAAAGCAGGCAAGTAAGCTGGATTTGGCACAGGGCCCAGAGTTTGTTGAGTCCTGGCATGAGAATGCAACAAAAAGGACCATGAGAGAGGTGTTTTCCTGGAACCTTTCCCCCTTCTTGCTCTCAGATTCTCCCTGAGCAAAACTCTAGCCTCACAAAAGAATTGGTCAGCTTTTACCCAGCTCTGGCAGAGCTGTGGCTGTTGACCATGTCAGACAATGCCAAGTCAGCTCTAGGAGTAGCACGAAGGACCAGTCTTCCCATTAGTAACCGTTACAGGTTTGATTTTCCCCGATGGGTCCCCCCTTGGTCCTTTGCACCTCTGAGTCACACCTCCAACACGAGCCTAGAGATGAGCTGGTCATACGCGGGATCCACATTATGCTGTAAAGTGGTGTAGATTCCTGTCCACCTACCTCCCACCAGCACAAATTTGGGTTTGCAATAAGCAGAAAAAGCAGAATTATGTCTTTTTTTTTCCAAGAAAGATAAATTCTATCTTATTGTTCCTAATACTGCCTTGTGCTTCTTCTTGCTACACTACTTAAAATATAACTAACTACCAAGTAATAAAATTAATATTAACAATTAGGTATAAAGTCAGTTGAGGAGAACAGAACTTGAAGATGTTTTCTGTACTGGGGAAATATTCATAGTGTGGATGAAGTTACCGACTCACAAATTCCTGTCTGGAGCAAATGAACACGATTTATAAATTGGATTTTTAAATTCCAGCTATGAAATAGCAAATACATGTTGAGGGTGCTCAATGAGATACTGAAATGCTTTACTGAAAGTCCAAGTTCAAGAGTTTTAAACACACAGTCATACCATTTCATAAAAACTTACACATTGACCAAAGTTTTGTTCCACTGTGTTTGGACAATGTATTAAATTTATTTAATTTTAAAGAATGCTTAAATTTTCAGATTTTAAAAAACAGGATAGAAAGAAAGCAGAATCACTTGAAAGAAACAGAAAGACTTGAAGGCGTTGTAAAATGAATATGTTACCGTCTGCTTGGCGATTTTGGGTATTCAGTGACATAAGCCAGGTAGTGAGGAGCCCAAACCACTCCCACAGATGTGTTTACCCAAGCCACCTACCATCTATGTGTGGCATCGTGACCGTGAGCTTGATAAGGTTTGTGTAGTCTGGGTCCTCGGGGCCCGTGTAGCGCAGCTTAGCGGAGAATGGCTCTGCTCCCACCGTCCCTGGCACCCGGGGCTGACACAGACCTCAGAGAAAAATGAACGTATTTATGCCAAAAGAACACAACAGACAACGCCTAAAGAATATTTTTAAGCTAGGCACTATAATTTTTTAAATAATAGAATTAAAACTTCCCTGTGGACTAAGGCATTGCTAAGAGCAGCTATAAAAAAAGCCACAGACCCTGGTGTGAGAAGAAAGGGTGGTGGTTTAGTTGCTACTTCTTTACATTTACAGGTAGTTGATAAAGTCTGAGAAATAATAATTATTGTTCAATGTACTTAAATACACGCTGGACATTCTCGGTTATAATCATAATTACAAAATCGTTCTCATATAAAATATGAACAGACACAGTAAAAGAAGATTGAAAGCCAGCAAGAAAAGAGTAACTGCAATTAAGTGAACTGGATCCTTTCCCTAGAATAATATACATGACTAGCCATAAAGTATCATTATTCATAATCAAATAAACCGAAAATGAGCTCATTTTTAAAACAAAAACTCCTTAGAGTCAGAAAGTAAAATGTACACAGTAGAGTTTTCTCTCTACATGTAACTTCTTATGGTATGTGTATTGTAATTTATAATACATAATATAATTTATAATATAAGTTGTAAATTATAATAAGCATACCAATACAAAAGATACTGATACGGATATACGCATATACATAATGAAACACATGGTGATGTAGAATTATTATCTATCATCTATCTATCTGTTAGCGATCTTCAAGAATTTTGGCATGAAAATGTATCTCCGATCTTTCCTCTAAAAGAACTGTGATGTTTTCATTTTAATATTATGGAAGGGACTAAGATGCTGGTTTATAATTTTAAGAGCACTAGGCAATATATAATTTCTTTTCTCTTTGTGCAAAACAAAGAAAATAGGCAAGTATTTATTAGAATAGCAATAAAATCAGAGGCAGTCTCCAGCGTCTGGGTTGTCTATTTTATTAATAAGGGGACTCATTTTTTTTTTTTGTCAGAGAGAGAGGGAGAGAGAGCGAGCGAGCACAGGCAGACAGAGTGGCAGGCAGAGGCAGAGGGAGAAGCAGGCTCCCCACCGAGCAAGGAGCCCGATGTGGGACTCGATCCCAGGACGCTGGGATCATGACCTGAGCCGAAGGCAGCTGCTTAACCAACTGAGCCACCCAGGCGTCCCTAGGGGGACTCATTTTAAGGCATTAACTTTTTTTTCCCCTTTAGGACCAACATAATAGCTTGGTCTTAAGAGAAACTTAACAAAAATATATTTTAATCCTAACAAAAGAGCATGTTTACTATGTATGATATCAATAAATAGATGTTCTGAGTATATAAAGGTGGTACAAATAACCTTTCTTTATCCAACAAATATACTTCTGAACCACTGTGTGCAGATAAAGTTTTAAAAACGGAATCTTATAAACACACTCTTATTTTAAAAATCTAACTGGAGGGACGCCTGGGTGGCTCAGTTTGTTAAGTGGCTGCCTTCGGCTCAGGTCATGATCCCAGTGCCCTGGGATGGAGTCCCACATCGGGCTCCTTGCTTGGCGGGAAGATTGCTTTTCCCTCTGCCTCTGCCTGCCACTCTGTCTGCCTGTGCTCTCTCTCTCTCTCTCTCTCTCTCTGATAAATAAATAAATAAAATCTTAAAAAAAAAATCTAACTGGAAAGTTCTTCTGCAGAGTGAAGGACTAGTTTATAAAGTTGATTTCTTGTCTTCTCAGTGTTACTCCAGCTACAGTCTATTCTCACGCCTGGTGTATCTGAGCTCCAGCCCTGAACACAACCTCTCTTATAATCACAAGTTGTGGGCACTTGTAGATATCTCTCCACCCGATGGTCATTCCTCTCTCCCTGTACCCAGCAAATTCCTGCTAGGGCAACAACTAGCTCATCACACAGGAGCCACGTTGTCCAGATCTGACGTTTGCATACCATCCTGCTTCATCTCTTCTCCACTCTCTCTTTCACCTGCTTCCCCATTTCTCTGCTTATAGTTTCCAGAATTTTCCATGTACTTTCATGCTTCTATGATTCACTGCTCATGCTTTTTTATTTTTTTCTGCTCTTTTCGAGATTCCTATTTCCTGACTCTCTCAGGGTAGAACTAGTCACTTTCACTATGTCTTGTCCAGACTAAAATTTATCTGTGTTCTCAGCTTGAGTGTGAACACTGAGAACAAGAGTCTTGCTTCCTTTTTCTGAGTGCCAGTGGAAAGCCTCAGGTCTGACATACAACAGGTGGTCAAAAAAAAAATGTGGAATGAATAAATATTTACTTTTTTAAATAATAGTTTTGTAAAAATGGTTGTCATCTTTTAAGTATTTGATGAATATTAAAGAGTGCATTTGGAAGAACTAATAACCGAAGATCAGGTATTGATAGTATTCCCTGGTATTTTGGCAGTCTTCATGTGAAAATCACAGCACATTACCTTCCTCTCTGCCGATGGTGACAATAGGGCTCATCAGCTCCAGGCCCTCATTGCCGTTGGCATTCACAGCACGGGCCGCACACTGCACCCTGGAGCCAGGCTGGAAGTATATGGAGTCTAAGGTGATCATCTTGGATGACGTAAAAAAGGTGTCAAAGTCCACTTCTCTCATGGGGCTGGTGACGCCATCAGGGCCAGTGGGTGCGCTGGTTAGCCATCGATAGTGGGTCAAGGTGTCGTTGATGTTCTCACTTGCGCAAATAGAGCCTGTTTTGTCATAGTCTGAGTATTTAGGGTTGCAAGCCTGTGGGAAACAAATAATTATTGGGACCACAGAACAGAACAGTGTGGAAGTTAGGTCTCTCCAGTGCTCTAGCCTCGTGCTTTCCCTGGGGCTTTTTCCCATTGCTACATACTGTTCATGCAACCTTCACATTTCTGTTCTAGCCCTAACAACATTCACTCTAGCTTCAAACAGCCTCCTGGACACTTCCACTCTAACTTGATACACATAAACTTATTCTCTGCATCATCTCATGAATCTCTGAGACCCCAAATCATTCCTGTTTTTCTCCCTCCTGCCCTCCGTCCTCTCTCTCACCTTGTCCCCCACTTCCAGTGGGTCAGTGACCTTGGCTGATTCTTCTTTTGCAATGTTTACGTGGCTGCCTTTCTTCCCACTCCTAGCATCACCTCTCATCTCATTCAGGGTCTTCTTAGTCTAGTCACACTGCCGCGAGTGACACCCCTCTTCCCACGCCATTCTTCTGCCCAAGAACCCTCTGCTTTCCCAACAATGAAGCCCACAGTCCCTAATATCACATGTAAAAACCTCTATAACTTGGCACCAAATTATTACTCTGCCTTGTTAATTCAATGAACATTTATTGGGTGCCTATTAGATGTAGGTCATGCTACCAGGGCTATTATAGAAAACTAAGTACATCTCAGTCAAGAAAAGGCAAGGAAAAAAGTAATAACCAATATGCCATTTTTCAGTGCTATTCCTCTAGATGTCCCTTGTGTTGTAATCCCTTCTTCCTGGACTGGCCTCCACTTGTCTGACTCTTAAACTGTTGAAATTCCTCATAAGGAGCGACCCAAGCCTCGCCTCACACACGGAGCTGCAGCTCTAGTTGGCTGGTGACCTGCTCATGGTAATGATCACAGCTTGCCCTCTGGTACAGTGACTGATTCCTATATATTTTTCTCTTCTTTATTTTTAAGTTCCTTGAGTGCAGAGTTCAACCATTATTTATTTTTCTATCAATGGCAGATCCTGAGATAACATGAGATAACACTCTGTTACACATCAGTTAATTATCTCTGTTGGAAAAGAAAGGAAAATGGGAGCTTTATTTGATTAATGTGGTATTTTTCTATCCAAAGTTCAAACCTTATACCTTGTAGTATTTCCACTTTCATTTCTTTGGCAAAGACAATTCATTGGCAAAGACAATGAATGCTCTATTGGTTAACATCTATAATTATTTTAACTAGCTATTTTACAATTTTTCTCGATTCTGTCAATTTCCTACTCACTGTGATACAGATGACAGGATAGCCAGACACGGGTCCAGCACTATCTTTAGCTCTGGAAGTGTCATCATACATCAGTAATGACACAATCTGAGGGACAGAAGGGAAAGTGACATCTGCCATGCTGTTCATTTCTTCTATATACACAATGGCTTTGGTCACCTACAAGGAAAAGATAATTATCTGTGATTATCGAAATATTAGGCTCTGGGAGTTTCTATTGCACAGCATGATATCCATGATGCTTGATAAGCCCCTGGCTTCATTATGATGAAAACTGTCACACACAGAGCCCCAGCAGGGTAACAGGACTTTTGTGGTTTGTCTAGGTGACCCTGACACACTGGCCATGTCTTATGGCACTAGGGGAGGGTAGATGACCCCAGGGCAGCACAAGAGGTATTGGGGTTCTATTTTTTTCTCTAAATTGTGATGATGTGGCTGAATCTATTTGGGTTATGGCATGGAAGATCCATGAAAAAGCCAGTTAGTTTCTCGGGAGAGGAATGCTGAATGACAGGCTGGGAGAAAGCAGATCCTAGAGGTCACGTGATAGCATAGCCATGCTATGCTGACGTGGATGCCAGTGAAAATCAAGGCTTTCAATGAGCAGAGACCATTAAGGAGGGCACTTGATGGAATGAGCACTGGGTGTTATATGCAACTGATGAATCACTTAATTCTACTCCTGAAACGAATGCACTGTATGTTAACTAAATTGAATTTAAATAAAAATTTTAAAAAATGAGCAGAGACCAGAAGCACAGCCTGAAACCGGGGCAGAATGAGACTCTGAGTCACAGAGATTCTAGGAACATCTATTGGTAAGGTGCCAAAACCCCTTGCTGATAAATTTGTCTTAGCTCCTGAATAACCTTCCAATATCTTATATATCACAGTTTCCAAATCTTTATTTACTTATATTTATTTACTTATTTATTTATAAATATTTATTTACTTATTTATTTATATTATTTATATTATAATTATATATAAATATATAAGTATTATATATTTATATAATATAATATATTATAATATAATATATTACATTAAATAATATATTATTTATAATATTTATTTACTTATTTATTTATAAATAAAAAATATTTTTATTTATAAAAAAGTTGTTATCACTTGAAGCGAATTTGAATGAATCTCTGTTCCTTTCACTCCCCAAAGAGTTTAATACAGTGCTCCATAAAAATAACACTAAAAGAATTATTTTTAATGAGATCAAGACTTATAAAAAATGTATGTGTTTTGAATTATAAATATGACTTAAAAAGAGTAAGGCACTACAGCAGAAATACCATCAAGTAGTAAAGATTAAAAAATGATAAGAAATATTTAAGGGATAAAAATCTCCCTAATTCAATCTCATACTAATAGTAAAACAAATAATAAAAGAGCTAGAGTAAATTTAAGTACAGATATTATGAACATTGGTCTGTGCCTAAAATTATTTGGTTTTAAAAATTATTTAAGGTTTAGGGATGCCTGGGTGGCTCAGTTGGTTAAGCAGCTGCCTTTGGCTCAGGTCATGATTCCAGCGTCCTGGGATCGAGTCCCATATCAGGCTCCTTGCTCGGCAGGGAGTCTGCTTCTCCCTCTGCCTCTGCCTGTGCTCGCTCTCTCTCTCCCTCTCTCTCTGACAAATAAATAAATAAATAAAATTATTTAAGGTTTAAAGGTCAAAATTCTGTGAAAATGTTTACCTTGAAGAAAATCTGGTTGATGACACAGTGTCAATTTAATAAGGACAGAATATCAGTGTTAGGACCATAGCATTTGGTCACTGAGGCTCTGGACATCAAGCTGATAAAGCTAGGACTAGCGGTGGGAACTCTGAGGCTAGCAAACCATGTCGTGGATTCAAATGTATGTCTTAATGAGCAGTAGCCCTGAATTCATAGTCTCATCTTTGTGTCGCGATGATGCTTATTCTCTGGAAATGAATCTCAAATTCAGAGGTTGCCAACTGAAATGAGAAAACTAAGTGGGCTGACATGGGCTCAGTGACTCTAGTCCCTGAGTTCTACACACATGATTTTTCAAAGAAAGAGTAATAGGTACAAAATTTATTTATGAGGTGAAAAAAGATTATTCATATCTCCTTTATAAAGGCTTGCACAAAATCCCAGTAGTCTATTGTACACTATGTGATGCTTATATGCATTTTCCCTGATTCAAATGCTGGTCCTGATTTTTTTTTTTAAGATTTTATTATTTATTTGAGAGAGGGGGAGGAGAGCACAGAGGGAGAGTGAGAGGGAAAAGCAGACTCCCCACTGAGTAGAGAGCCTGAGGTGAGGCTCGATCCCAGGACCCTGGGATCATGACCTGACCTAAGGCAGACACTTAAATCACCCAGATGCCCCAGCTCGTCCTGAACTTGTATCCATCTCAGTACTTACCTGCGTCTCTGCTACCATGTTCTCATCGGGTTTTAGGTGAACAGTGAAGGCCTCTCTCATCTCTCTGATCCCATCGAAGATTACTTCAATGTTAACAATATGCTGGGTTTCTCCCTCCTTAAACTCAATTTCTACAAATGCAAAAATCACAGATTTGAGTCTTTCTCATAGGAATATGTGAAATTTTTGTCAAGCTTTCTTGACAGTGACTCACAATGAGGAAAACATTGTACACTGTGGCCCAGTATATTTGTGTGTGCATGCGTGCGTGAATAAAATAGTCACCGGTTTGAAAAACATCACTTATTTTTACTGTATGCTTTGTATCTGAATATTTTCCATTCTGTTCCATTTCATCTGAAGAAAATTCTAAGCAGAAGCTGCTAAACTGATTTGTTGACCAACGGTTTGAAAAAACACTGAGTTGTGGAACAGATGAACAGTTCTAATACTGAGGCATAACCAGATAAATTGGCCCCTTGTTTCCAAAATTTCTGAACCTGGAGGACATAAGTCAGATGACTACAATTGGAGGTATTATGAGTGTGGATTGCATCTGCATTATATATATATCTACACACACATATATATATATAGAGAGAGAGAGAGAGAGAGAGATAATTGAAGGTGGATATAAAATTGTTGAGCTTTTAAATATTATATCAAATTATATTTTAAAAAGACTTCCTTTATTGTTGATGTTAATCTTGGAAATTTAACGTTTTTTTTTTACAAATGTGAATGTTATGCTCCCCTTAATCCTGTCCCTCCTCCCTATAAAGTTTGCTTCATTGTCATGAAAGTTAAACTCAATTATGAGAGTCCCTTTTTTAAACAAGTCATTTCAAAAGTCTTAAAACATTAAAGATTAATTGATTTTATTGAACTCAAGAGTCAGCAGCTGCCCATACCATGAGACTTGGATAAACTATTTTGTTGGTTTTACTATACCTCTTGAAAAACTGGCTCAGAAGAGAAATTAAAAAATATGATGCATAATTGTTCTAATTAGAGAAGATAGCAGATGCTGTTTTTGGTGTAACTGAGGTTCAATCATTATAATTCTAAATTATAAATCCTTTAAAATGTGGCAGAAGAAAATGAGTCTCCAATGTGTTTTTCTTCTGCTACTTCTATTTTTTATTGTCAATTATGAAAAAGATTTTTTTCTTTAAAATTGAGTGAGCCAGATTCCTCTTTAAAATGAGTTCTGTTTCTAGATATAGCCATTTTCCACATTAGCCTTGCGTGTTCTTAGAGTCTATTAGTCTTAGATTTTTCATACCCTGAGAGGATTTAGGGTTCTTATATCAGAGGATGAAAACCTCTTATATCAGAGGATGAAAACCAATTTGTTTGGTCTGACTTGTGTGACATTTCATTAGAAAATTAGTTTCTAGGGGTGCCTGGGTGACTCAGTCGGTTAAGCATCTGACTCTTGATTTTGGCTTAGGTCATGATCTCAGGGTTCTGACACTGAGCCCTATGTCAGACTCCATGCTGGGTGTGGAGCCTGCTTATGATTCTCTCTCCCCCTCTGCCTCTCCTCCCCATTTGCACACTCTCTCCTTCTTAAAAAAAAAAAAAAGAGAATATTCGTTTCTAAAACCAAAAATATCTGAGGATTTCATAAGAAAATACTTAAAGTTATTTTTTGTATTTTCCTGCCCGGCCAAAGTTGGCTGGCTAGGATAATACACGCTTTTCTCAGCAGGGAATGGATTTTCTGGTTCCTATCTTGTCATTTCCCCTTCATATTTCCTTCATTCATTGCTTGTCTTACCCTGTAAGCATTCAAATTTTATAACCCCCAGAATTACAGAAACCCAATTTCTAAGAGGTTAAAAGCTTAAGTATTTATTTTAAATATTTATCTATTTATTTACTAAAAATTTAATTTATTTATGTGAGAGAGGGAGGGAGAGCTAGAGCATGAGTGGGGTGGTGTGGGGCGACAAGCAAACACCCCACTGAGCAAGGAGCCCAACACAGGGCTTGATCCCAGGATCCTGAGATCATGACCTGAGCTGAAACCAAGAGTCAGACACTTATACTCAATGGACTGAGCCACCCAGGCATCCCTTAAATATTTAAATTGTTGTTTTCTTACAGTACGCAGATTACATGATAAAATAGTTAAGTCTCGGGACGCCTGGGTGGCTCAGTTGGTTAGGCGGCTGCCTTCGGCTCAGGTCATGATCCCCGCGTCCTGGGATCGAGTCCCACATTGGGCTCCTTGCTCGGCAGGGAGCCTGCTTCTCCCTCTGTCTCTGCCTGTGCTTGCTCTCTCTCTCTCCCTCTCTCTCTGACAAATAAATAAATTTAAAAAAATAGTTAAGTTTCCTCAATTACTTTAGTCTTTATCGGTCATTTTAGATATTTTTAGCACAAAAATATTTCAAGTTTTCTTCTATCTTTATTATTTCTGTTTATTTTTAAGAGACTGACCTCAGTTTTCATCATAAGGGAGAAATTAGAATATGGGTCAGAAGAGATTAAATTTTTATCATAAGCATTATAAATAGCATGTTTACATTTATGGGATAAAAGAGACACAAGCTGATTTCCTGCCATTTAACCTTTTTCTGACTTCATTGGTCAGTTTACTGCAGGGGTATAATTTTTATTTATCCTTCACCAAAAAGAATTATTTTGTTTCTAAGAAAAACATTTTCTGTTAAAGGTCATATTGCCCACCTTTAGAAGATGTTTCCTTCATGTAAAGCTTGCTCTTGTTCATTATAGAAAGACTGATTTTAGATTTTTCTAATTTAGTGGCTCATCAGTGTTTCTCCTCTTTTGTGTTGTATGTGATTTCTTTCAAATATATTATCATTCTCTGCACAGAGAATATTCTGAGGATAACTTTGAAACTCTACAGTAGTCAAAATTTTTACCACAGATGCAAAGAAAACAAACTCCCTTGCAGAAGATGGTTTTTTCCCTCTTGTCTCATCAACTTTATTACGGACTTAGTAAAACCTTTCTAAATTATTTTTTCACAAGTTATAAGATCAAGAACTAAAGATTGTTGGTAGTAAGAAGTACGAAACTAGAAACAAAGTGGTTAAGTAGAACTCTACATAATTTATAAACTTAACTTTGTACATCAACTTACATCTATTCTGTCAGTAGATAATTCATATATACATAGAGAGAAACTCTGATTTGTACTAATTACTCATAAAAATAAATGGTGAAATGGTCCAAAAATTTGAAGAAGGAGGGGGATGGGTGAAAAGCACCCATAATGAAATCCTTAGGCCCAGATAATCCATGGTATTTTGGGTGGCATTCCACCACTCCTACTGCTCTCCATTAACACAAAATTTTCTAAACACAAAATTTTCTACCTTGAAGTTTTAGATCATTGGTGTTCTATAAACTAAAAACTATCTCAGCTACCATGCATATTTTCAGTGTACTAGAATATTCTGGAATAGGTGTAATTTAGTAGCAGCTTACCATAATGAAGGTAAAGCCTATTAGTAAAAGTAGACTCAGAACAAAAGGTCATCTAGTCTACTCTACTCAAAATTTCTCTAAGTCCTCAAGCATAAACCCTGTAAGTCAAAAAGGAAAATTCTGGAACTAAATTCTACTGCCATTAATTTTCTGATGGAGATTAATGTAAAGGAGTATGTCTATTTTTATTTCAGTTGGAGATCTCTCTTCTTCTTCTCAAGGGCACCAGAGACAGTATAGAGTGGAGGCACCACCTACCTGGGGACAGGCCCTGAGAACCCCCGTACCTTCTGACACAGGGTGATAATCTTCTCCAGAGGTAGCGGAGCCATCCTTGGTGTGGACTCTCACAATGGAAACCTTTGAAGTATCTCCTTGGCGAATCACTGGAATTTTTACAACCACCGACTGTCCCAGTTCTTTGGGTTCACTGACGCTAAATTTGGTTTCTCCAAATTTAATCACAGTCTCTAAAATTGTGGGAAACATGGACAAACTAAAATGTAAAGAAAATGCTTTACATAAAAATAAAAGACATGTACTCCAGGTGACCTCTGTGTGCTGTCAGTCTTACAGGAGTGGGTCCCTGAGAGTGGGAGGGGAGGGAGAAACTGCTGGCCCAGGGCTACCACCACCCTATAGAGGGTATGAACATGTGGGATTTAGCATTAGATGTAAAGCATATTTTCCAACATCAACTTCTAATTTTCATGGTCTATTTGGTTCCCCATTTGTCTTAGTCTTTTTTCCTATTTCTCAATTGCTTTAAAACCCTTGAAAGACTGAAGGGTTTATTTTCTGAGCCACCTAAAATATTAACATAGATGGGTTTCAATTCCCAATTTACAGGTGAGGATGAGAAATAACTTCTTACTATCGGTGTCATCGTGGATCCTTATCAAAGTTTCATTTTGTTCCCCAACTGCAGCCCCAAAGGGGGAGTTGCTTTGTGGGGTGCCAAGAACTAGGCGGAGCTCCTCGACCTCCTCATAGAGTTTGTCATCCATCAGCTCAAGGACACAAGGCTTTTCAGTCTCACCTGGACCAATGGTAATGACAGAACGTCAGTTACACTGCATCATGACATCCCAATCACATCCCAGGCCCCAAAGGATACATGCACTACTAGAACATAAGCACCAGAGGGCGAGGATATTGTCTTTTCCCCTGCTGCACTAAGAGTACAAAGAATGTGTGTGTAATAAGCCCCCAATAAATACTTGCTGAATGAATGACTAAATGTTTGAACATATGCAGTGAAAGCCCCTATCTGTATGGGAAATTTCTCCAGTGTCTGTTTTTAAGTTCTGTCAGCCATCTTAGAAAACACGTGATAAAGAGCAAGTACCAATTTTATGTGTGAATTTCTAGCATTATGATTAGGAAGAAAATTACCCACCTTGTACAGGATGATCAGAATTAATGTGACCACAGGACTAGTTTCTAGTACAATTACTGGATCACAGTGATCGAACACTTTAAGGCTCTGAATTCATATTAAAAGTGTGATCTCTATTTCCTTTCATTTCTCTCACTTGAACACAGTATCCCAGTATTGCTAAATCTACACATTTGCTATACCACCACAAATGCTCTGAATAAACAATACCGCACATCCCTGGAAATTAATTCATAAATTACGGACACCAAAAAGATGTTGATTCGATCTATTTCACCTCATTATCACACAGTGTACACAAAACCACATCATAAGCTTGTTGAGGTCAAGAAGGTATATTTTCCTGATACGTATTTCTCATCAGCAATTTGGCTTCCTCAAATTCCAAATAAAAATGTCAAGCTCCACCTTACCAGGGAGAAACGTGATGATGGAGCTATCAGTGTTTGGACGTTCCTCAAAGTCCGTCATCACCTGCGCAGAGCCCTGCCGTGTGTAGCATCTCACAGAAGACCTGTAGTGAAGGTCTCCACTCCTGTGGATCATTGCAACAATCTGCCCGTCATTTTCATTGCCAGTATATACTCGTTCTTTGAACTGCATCTTAGGCACTGCAAAGCAAACAAACATATGGATCAAGATGACCGGAAATTTCATTAGGGAAAATGGCATTTCAGAAAGCAAGATTTAGTGGAAAGAGTAATGAAACAGAAGTGAGAATTGGGATTCCAATTTCTACCTAGTCACTTGACAATGTGTTCGCCTTAAGCAAATCACTTAAATAAATTGTTTTGATTTTCTTATCTTTGAAATTTGGCTGTCTATTTCATGGAGTAGGCAGATGCAGGGAAATGCTAAAAAGTAGATAAAACCAGAGACTTTGAGATATCTGTATCTATATGTGTTGCCTAATCATGAGCTTTTCAGAATTTTTGAAATTTCTGAATTATTTTCAAATAACACTCAATATTGTGACGATTAGAAGTGTAGTTTATGCAGACCATGTTAGAAACATTGATAATGAATATAGTATTTTATATCTATAATGTAAATATATATATAAAACATTTTTGATAATGAATATTATATATATATTTGAGTGATACTGATGAGGGGTGAATTAAATATAGGTCTCATTAATGACAGGTTACACTCTCCTAAGCAATGTCAAGATCATCATAGTTGAAAATTATTCAGCATCCCTTCTGAGGATGTGTCAGAGAGCCCTACCACTTGTCCAGCAGCTGCTTGTCTTAGAACTATGTTTTTGGCACCTTATTAGGGAAATTTTAGGAGTGTCTGGGTGTAGGAGATGACAGAAAGTCTTGCATTGAGAAGTGGGAAAAGACCATTACACATGGTTCCACCTATGTATGGTGAGGGAACTCTTGAGACTTAATCAGGATATTGCTGGCAATCTCACTTTTTTAATTTGAAAGGACTCCCTAATTTTATCAAAATGGTCAGAAGGAGAAATGAAGATATGGTCAGACAGGGTATCATTATGGGTTGAATTGCTTCCCCTCCAAGTTCATTGGTTAAAGTCCTAACCCCCACAACCTGAAAATGTGACCTTACTTGAGGCTATGGTCTTTACTGAGGTAATCAAGTAAAAATGAGGTTATTAGACTGAGCCCTAACTTAATAGAACTGCTGTCTTCATACATGAGAAATTCAGACACCGTGACACACAGAGAAGATATACCAACACAAAGGGACAAGATGGGTATCTACAAGTCAAAGTTAGACATGGAACAGATCCTTCCTGCGCAGCCCTCAGAAGAAACCAACCCTGCCGACACCTTGATTTTGGACTTCTAGCCTCTGGCACTGTGAGATGAGAAATTTCTGAGTCTGTAACACTTTGTTATGGCAGCCCTAGCAAACTTATACATGTATATAACCCCCAGTTCATCATTTCACTCAATCTGTATATAAACTCTAGCCTATAAATTTACTTATCATTGTAAATTAATAAACACTCACAATCTGTGACAGAATCATTTATGGACACTGTGGCTTTGCTGGGCTCGCCGAGGGCAGCATTCATAGGCATACGAAGCACCAGTTCAAATTTCTCAATTCCCTCCAGTACCGGCTGCCCAAGGTCATCCAGGATGATAACACGAACGGTCTGCATGTTGACTCCAGGTGTGAAATCTAAATTCCGACTGATTCCCACGTAGTCCATTCCAGCTTTACAGGTAACAAAAGAATTATTCAGTCGGGGACTGACTAAACTAAACAAAATTATGAGAAGCAAATTATGTAGATTTAGTATTCTTTTTTAAAAAATATAGAGAACAGTATAACATTACAGTAAATACATTTAATGAAATGCAAAGGATTAGTATCATATTGGTTTTTGAGATGGTAGAACAAAGGTCAGGTTCTGAAATTTATTTTATATATGTCTAGTGAGTTATTTTAGCTTTAGTTATATAATCTCTCTATCTTTATTTTGGAATTCTTGAATGGAGCTAATAAAAATCAGGTCTGACGAGCCATGAGAGACTGTGGACTCTGAGAAACAAACTGAAGGTTTTGGAGGGGAGATGGGAAGGGGAATTGGTGAGCCTGGTGGTGGTTATTAAGAAGGGCACATATTGTATGGAGCACTGGGTGTGGTGCACAAACAATGAATCTTGGAACACTGAAAAAATAAAATTAGGATGTTAAAAAAATCAAATTTGAAATAATCAGCACACCAATCATATATGTGATTATTATAAATGACCTAGAAATATATACATTTAAATATTGTTAACATCAGTTAAATATCTGTATTTATTTTCCAAAGCTACAAGAGAACATCCTACTTAGGTGTGTTTTTGCCTGTTGGCTAAAGAAAGACATTTCAGGTATAAACTTTTGTCCCACATGATCCGCCCACATTCACCCCAGGCAAGGAGAACAATCCTTTATTCTCAAAGACATATTTGATTTTTGGCTTATTTTTTCAGACCATGGTGTGCAAACCTAGTGTTGACACCTCCATTTATGTCTAAAGTAGTTACAAACAAAACTGTCTGTCAATCTTTAGGCACCACATTCATAAAGACTGGGAGTGGGTGACAAGGGTTTAATATTATTGCTTCTTTGTTTTCGTAACTTCTGTTCTTCTAACTCTCATTTTATATATATTCTCTTTACTTCTGAATACACATCTATGAGTGTATCTGCCCTTAATTCATTGTTTTAAAACTCTGAATCTCTTTGTGGTTCTTCTTGTAGTTTTCTTTTCTGCTGCTTCTTCATCTTTATTCTCACCTCTCTGAATTTTTTCTTAAAAATAACTAATTCGGTGAATCAAATGCTTATTGGGCATTAACTACATGCAAAGCATCATGCTGGTTCCACTACATGGTATGGCCCCTGCTCGCTTCATGTGATAAGTATGTGCCATGTGTGTCATGTACGTATGTGTGCACGTGTGTGCACATAAGAAAGTGTGTGCATATAAGAAAGTGTGCATTGTTGGCAATTTAGAAGGGATAAAAAAAGGAAATTTCTAATCCCATGCTTATCCTAAACTTTATGATCATCTCTTTGGAGATGTAAATTCCAGAATAAAAGGCAAGTGCGTCCCAGCTAGCATAGCTTATATAATGAAGTGTGTGGAAAAGCCTTCGGATCTGAACTATTTTGGGCAGCGTCCGGTTAAAATGAGGAGGGAACCAAGTTGGAGAGGCACATCTGCATGACACTTACACATCATTAGATTTCTGTTACCGTGGCCAGCATGACCATTCTTGTGCATACTGATGCCACAATATTCAATGATGTTAGGTTTGCCAAGTGGAGAGAACCACATTCATGTAAATACAAGCATTAGGATTTAGGGTCATTGACTTACATGTTTGCAATATAGCCTCCGATTTGTGGCTTTTCAATGTATTTTCTCACAGTAATACACAGAGCTTAGACTTACCTATGATATAATA
This sequence comes from Mellivora capensis, assembly GCA_004024625.1. Taxonomy (NCBI): domain Eukaryota; kingdom Metazoa; phylum Chordata; class Mammalia; order Carnivora; family Mustelidae; genus Mellivora; species Mellivora capensis. The sequence continues at coordinate 55,829 of PISX010011798.1, forward strand.
ATAATTTCAGAAAAAGCTCCATTCATCCAGACTGCTTTCAGAGGCGTGAAGTAGTTTAGCTTTAAAATATTTTCTGTCAAGTTGAGTTGAACCCAGGGGAACAATCAAAAGATCTGCTGTAGGAAACCGCTCACCGTCAGCAGAGGGAGGATCCGTTTTCCGGGATCTCACGGTAACACTGGAAGGCCTGGATAGGTCCGTGCCTGTTCTCCACACCCGCACCTCCACGTAGCCCGCGCTCTCGTCCACAGGGTACTCGACGTCGCCGAAGTAGAAGACAGGTTCTAAGAAGAAGAAACGGTGCCCTGGTGGGTAATTTTTTTTTCCACTTCAAGCCTGACTGATGGAATTTCAGAGAAGAGTTAGCTTCATTTTACTCACTCTTTTCTATCATATTTTCTCCTTTCAATAAGTTAACATACCTTTAATCTGTAGATTTATATAGTTTTCAGGTCAAAAGATCTCTGCTGAAAAACAAAAAGTGCCTCGTGGAACATTCTCATCTTGAGGCTTGAGTTTACTTTGTCCCCCATCTGTGGGATTATAAGTGGCTCTAAATGTGCTTCCTGTTCAGTTTAGCTAGTAAAACAACACCCCAAAGGAAACAAAACATGCAGGCTGAAATGTGGTAAGTTTGGTCCGACTGCTCATTGTATCGTCACCTGGAGACTGTTTGCGAGACAACATCTTCTGGTCCATTACATTTGGCCTTAATCCAGCGTATTTGAGTCTATAATAACCACTGCACAGTTAGCACCTATTGGCACAACTAGACTAAATATATATGATTTATATATTTTATATATATATATTATATAGTCTTTATACCCAAAGACTTTAGGGAGACCCGGACACGACTGTACGTTACCTACAGAGATTTGGGGGTGCTTTATACCACCTGAGGATCCACTAGAGAAATAAGCTCCTACCAAGGGATTTGTCTTAAACATATATGAAAACAATGTGACTTAGGTCATGGAGGTAGGACACATGCTTTGGAGACTCAGTGTTTTTCTCTGGTATTGGTGATGAATTAATCCAACCATCATCACTCTGTCTGATTCCTCCCGTGACCAACAGTTTGACAGCTTACTGTGTGAGACAGCTGCCCAAAGTCACAGCGGTAGCAATTAGCTGAGTAACACTGAGAGATAATTCATGAGATGACTTATAAAAGAACTTACTTTGAAATATTCATAGGCCATAAGAAAGTATAAAAATAATATAGAGGGTATATTTTTACCCACTGTGAATTTATTTTATAACCAAACCTTGACAAAGATAAATTAATTTCAGTGTAGACAAAGAATAACAGCCCTTTGACTTGAGACATTTTAGTTATCTCTGTCTGGTTTCACTAGACTCAAAAGGGCTGAGTCTCAAAGAATCATATAGTTTATCAATGTTTGTAAAACACAAGACCCTTAAAGAGATGACCATTATGTTTCAGAGGATTTAACTGAATTACTAAACACACAAAAATCAAGCAAAACCCTACAGTCACAGCTTACAATCAAAGGCAATCCATTTCATGCACTGTTTAAATGGAGCATAAATTCTTTATTTTTCTGACCCAAATAAATTACCTCTATTAAAACTAGAAAATTAGTTTTTTTTTGTTCTTCCATATGGGGGGTGCATAATAAAAAGCATGCAATTTCCCTGAACTCTTGAACAATATAAAACCAACCCTGAACATTTTGTTTGCATATTTCGGTTCACGGGGTAATAAATCTGCCCAGGGCATACTTCACCTCCTTCTCATCCTTTCAACTTGGACGGTGTTAGGGCAAGTGAGTGTGTGGGTTTACAGATGAAGGCGTTAGCTTATTAACCTTAGTCAAGGCAGACCTCAAATACAAGCCAATAAATTCCTTACATTTCTCACACCTAAGCAGGGGGCAAATGTGAAGACAGAGCTCTGAAAATGCTTATTTTGACCAGATGGCCAAACCAGGCACATCCGTGTTTTTTCAAAGACTTTTAACATTATTATGGAGGCTTGATCATCGGCATCCAACATGATCTCTGTCTCTTCACATTGCTGGCAAACCATATCATCATACAAGTTAGGTTTCTGAGTTATGGGAGAGAGCCATGAAGGGTGGTGAGTGGGGGGGGACCTACACAACAGCGCCTCCTATCTTCCGATTTCCCTCCTCCTCAGATATATTGAAGTGGGACAAATTAAATCATGTAAAGGACTATGGCTGTTAAACACTGAATGGGCTACATATCAGAGACAAACTGAAGCAAAACATATGTGTGTTCAGACTTATTCTGTCAACAATGTGTCAGGTAGGGGCGCCTGGGTGGCTCAGTGGCTTAAGCCTCTGCTTTCGGCTCAGGTCATGATCTTAGGGTCCTGGGATCGAGCCCCACATCAGGCTCTCTGCTTAGCATGGAGCCTGCTTCCCCCTCTCCCTCTGCCTGCCTCTCTGCCTACTTATAATCTCTCTGTCAAATAAATACATAAAAATCTTTAAAAAACAACAACAATGTGTCAAGTATTTTTATGTTATAGTTTAATGGGTAGTTCATATAAGGAAACATTTTAGTAAGTCCTATGTAGTATTCTGAAAATTGTCAATCAGCATAAAGAGTAATGATAATAATTACCATCTTAGAACATGAACTATGTGTCTGACATGTATGCTTTGTAGGTGTGTGTGGTTGTGTGTGTGTGTGTGTGTGTGGTGTATGCAGCAGAGTGGGGGAGAGAGAGAAGAAGACAGAGGTGAGAGGGTCTGGCATATGTAACAAAGTAATAAAAATATGATTTATGTGAATTGATACAAATAGTATTATCATAATTGTCTATTGTTTAGTATGTTGTTACTTCCAGCAGAAAGAAAAGACGGGAAGTGGAAAAAAGTTTTAATTCTAAACCTCTCAATTTTACTATAGCAACCAATAGAAGGCATTAGAAAAGATATTTATTCCTTAAAATTATTTTGTTGAAAATTGGTAGATTTATGTGATTCCTCCTATTCTTCACTGATGACAACTAGAAAATCGATCTATTAATCAATTGTAATCATTCCAGTGAATGTACAGAGTGATTAATATGATAAGCTTAAAACACACTTCAATAGCTTTTATAAGAAACAATTCTTGTTAACAGCCTAGTTCCTTAGGATATGAATAAAAATAAGTGGCTAGACATTAGTACCTCTGTCTTTTCAGTGTAGTTGAATGAGAACTGAAAAGAGTAATCATTATTATTATTTCAGTTTTTCAGTACCTTGTCAAAAATCTCTACAACTTAAATATTGTTTATAATTGTTACCATTTGGACAGAATCTCATGTAGTACAAATGAGTTAAAAATCCTTCAAGCAGTGAATTGAGTTATAAACACTCAAGATAAATGGCAAGATGTTCCTGGAACATTTTAATGGGTAGCTAATAAGCATGTAAAAGGAAGCGAAGGATAAATAAACCAAGACTCCCAACAACTGAAGAATACCTACGCAGAATCCAGAAGAATTGCTTGTTCTGGGAAATTACTATAATTCTGAGCAAGATTTTAACTCTCCTTTCTTTGGCAACATGTTTGTTTGTTTTTGTCTAGGAGCTTAGTTTCTCTTAACAGTTCACTGCAGACCTTTGCCTCTTAGTTTTGTAGAGACCTACATTACAACTTCAAGTACTTTAGGAAAAGCCAATTTCTTCTGTAATCAGATCTCAAATAGGCACTGTTCTGTACAAGTTTGTAGTCTTAATGGAGAACACAGTCGGTGGCTGGTATTATGACCTGGAATGAGAGAAGATTCTAGCAAAGTCGTGTATTCTGCAGCCTGCACTGCAGAATAATAAAACCGTTATTCCTCCCCACTCCAGGATGCATTAATGACACTCCAGAATGCATGCTTATTCCCTCTGCAGAGGCAAGATAAGTTATGCCCAAAGAGTGTGTGTATGAGCAGTGCAAGGGAGGTTTTAATTTAGCCTAGTGAAATTTATAAGGGAAGCCAAACTATTCTCTGTATGCTTTGTGGTGTTACTCTTGTAAAGGGCACAGATGAAGATACTGACTACAGAAGAGTCTGTGTTAGCTCATTAAACAATAACATGCTTATAAAGAATTTACACACTTAAAAAAATTAACACGCTTTTCCAGGTGTGGGATACTTTCACCACAAAGAGCAGGGATAGGATCCTGTCTGTTTCCTACAAATATGGTTGATGAGAGGCTTGGCAAGCCATATAAGACACACTTACACACCCGCAACAAAGACAAAGGGAATATAACTTAAGTTTTTCCCCACAGGGAAAAAGTAAACTTTTTTTTTTTTCCGCTAAGTCTATGGTGTCTAGATTGATGTTTACAATTACATTGTGTCTCATGAGATGAAAGAAATAGGTGCCAGTAGTAATTGCTATCTGGAGCCAAATCTTATTTACTCACGTGTACACGGACCATCAGTCAAGGAAGCTTTGTAGTTCTAACGAACATGTTTGCTTAGAATGGAACAAAATGCAAGCTTTCCTGCTGTCTTTTGGTTTAGTGCTGAAAATAATACAGAGAAACTTCCCTAAATTATTTAGAATTCAGGTCTCTGTTAGAGCTCTGGACCTTAATAGGTAGCTGCCTCCTCGGTCCTGGGCACCTCACAGCAAACTTCTTCCAAAGAGTCAGGAGAGTCACCTCCGCTGCCTGCTCCTGGTTTCTCTTGGGCTCGAGGGCCACCTTCTTAGATCTGGCCAGCACACTTGCCATTTTAATCTCCCCCACACCCACTTAACCAGGCTTTTACCCAAAAAGGTCATCCCTCAAAGCAAATTTCATCATGGTAATCCAGCTACAGAAAACCTGTCAATGTTCCTCACTGTTCTTAGATTGTTCACAAAGTCCTTAACATGGTTGACAAGACACTGGAGGCTCTGGACTCAGTTTACCATTAGATCTCATTTTAGTCCCCCTTCTGCTCAATAATCTAGTGTCCTGAATGTCTTAGAAGGGTTGTTTCCAGACTTTGCTGTAGCATCCCCATAGTTGTGCACACTATTTTCCGCCTCCTGATGTGGGTAACCCTTGCTTCTTCCAGGCTTTTGCTTAGAAGTTACTTGTGCTGGGAAGCACCCTGTCTTCCCCATCAAAGTCCCCATTCTCTCCACAGGTGGGGTCTCTGAGTTTTCTGAGGGGAGGAATTAAGCTTCCTTCATTCACTGGTGTTTCTCCAACACTTAATGTAATGGATGCTTAGCAGTAGGTGCCCAATCAACATTTGCAGAGTGAAGGAATATCAATAAAATAGGAATTTTTTTTTTCAGAACAAATGAATAAATACATCTTTGTGGTGGGTGAGTTAGAAGACTACACTCTTGGGGCACCTAGGTGGCTCAGTCAGTTAAGTGTCTGACTTTTGATTTCAGCTCAGGTCCTGGGATCGAGCCCCATGTTGGGCTCCCTGCTCAGTGGAAAGGATGCTTTACCCTCTCCCTTTGCCACTTTCACTGCTTGTGCTCGCTCTCTCTCAAATAAATAAATAAAATCTTAAAAAAAAAAAAGAATTACCCAAGGTTTAAAAACTGAATTGATGCTAGGCCTCACCTCCAGTTTATGGAATTAAAATTTCCAGTAGGTGCCCCAGGCAGCAGTGGATACCCCTGACCCCTTCCCACACTGCACCAGTATTTTTAAAAACCTTTACAGGTTTCAGCAATCTGTATGTTGTTTTAGCTCATTTCCATGTTTTTAGCAAATAATGACTACTTGTTGGATATCACACTAACTGTTCTGATTTAATATCTTCATCCTCATGATTGCCTTATGAGGTATGTACTATATTAATCTTATTTTCACAGAGAAGGAAATTAAGGATGAAGGAGGTTAAGAGACTTGTCCAAAGTCACATGTGAGGGAAAAATGGTGGACACCCATTTTGGTGGACCGACAAAGTCGGAGCCCTTAACTGCACCAATTAACGTTAACTAAGGCAAGAGAGGAGTCATAATACAAAAGGTTTTCAAGCACTGGGTGATGTATGGAAGTGTTGAATCACTATACTCTACACCTGAAACTCACGTAACATTGACATCTGCTTAAAGGCAGCTTTGTGATTTTATATCTTACATTCTCTAATCTAGCAGCAATGATAGATTAAAAAAAAAAAAGGTTTTCACAAGGTTTATCATATAGAAATACCAACATAAGTGTACAGAGATACATATGCATGTATGTTTATTTTATTTCATTTTTATCAGGGCACAACTGGAAACAATCTTCAAGTCTATCAGAAGCAGACTGACTAAATAAATTACAGTTCATTCATAACGTGTGCTTAAAGGTGGTTGTGATTTTATATTTTACACTCTCTAATCTAGCAGCAACGACAGATTAAAAATTAAAGGTAATATGCCATTTCTTTTTGGTAGCTTTGATGATTTCCCCCTTTATTGTTAATCTACTTGGAAAGGAAAGGAAGAGCTATGCTTAAAACAAGATAAACACTTCTGTGAACTAAAAAGGTACGAGCATCACAGTGGTGAGTGGAGCCAAAGTGAACGGTTGTGCTCATCTCTGGAGTCTGAAGACAGGCTGTAACTCAACATATAAGTTGAGTTAAGAAACCAAATGAAAGGGACAGCAGTCAAGATGACGGAGAAGTAGCAGCTGAGACGACAGCAGGTACCAGGAGATCGGCTAGATAGCTTATCAAACCATTGCGAACACCTACAAATCCAACGGGAGATCAAAGAGAGGAAGAACAGCAATTCTGGAAACAGAAAATCGGCCACGTTCTGGAAGGTAGGACTGGCGGAGAAGTGAATCGAAAGCAACGGGAGGATAGACTGTGGGGGAGGGGCCAGCTCCCGGCAAGCGGCGGAGCAACGGAGCACTAAATCGGGACTTTTAAAAGTCTGCTCCACGGAGGGACATCGCTCCAGAGGCTAAACCGGGGTGAAGCCCATGCGGGGTCAGCGTAAACCCAGGTCCGGCAGGGTCACAGAAGGATCGGGGGTGTCTGAGTGTCGCAGAGCTCGCAGGTATTGGAGCGGGAAGCCGGCCACAGAGACAGAGCTGAGGAGTGAGCTCTCAGCTCAGGGTTACCTTGAACCGGTCGCAGGCTGGGTGAGCTCGGAGCGCAGCCAGAGGCGAGGGAGATGGGAGTAGCCAGGGCTTTTCTCTGAGGAGTGGAGCCCTGAAATCTCAGCTCTTCCGGGCCAGAGACTGGGAGGCTGCCATTTTCATTCCTGTCCTCCGGACTTTATGGAAAGCACTCAGGGAACAAAAGCTCCTGAAAGCGAAACCGAGCGGATTACTTAGCCCGGCCCCTGGTAAGGGCGGTGCAGCTCTGCCTCGGGAAAAGACACTTGAGTATCACTACAAGAGGCCCCTCCCCCAGAAGATCAAAAAGAAATCCAGCCAAGACCAAGTTCACTTCACAAGGAGAGCAGCGGAACTCCAGAGGAGAAGAAAGCAAAGCACGGAATTCATGGCTTTCTCCCCATGATTCTTTAGTCTTGTAGTTAATTCAATTTTTTCTTTAAAGGGCATTTTCCTAGGGTCTTTGCCACCCTTTTAGTATTTTATTTGCTCCTTCATATAATCTTATCTGGAAAAAATGACAAGGCGGAAAAACTCACCACAAAAAAAAGAACAAGAGACAGTACCAAAGGCTAGGGA